>MU225585.1:1526307-1557470 GCA_018584345.1 Thuja plicata | reverse complement strand
CTGATTCCCCCCCCCCCCCCCCCTCAGTTATTACTAACAATTCAGTCTCATTTAATTATCAACCAGAGATGTAAACTTGGAATGGCATCTGCAAAATATATGCTTCAAACTCTATTGATCCTCATGATTAATCGTATGAAATTGAAATGCTTTGAGCTTCAGGAAATCTATGCTAACACAAGTAAATGCGCTTACTCTAGGAAAACAAGTAATCACAGATAGAAACTACTCTACCCGCCTATGTTGCAGGAACAATCTACTAGTTCTGTTACTAGTGGTTGCAGGAACAACAAAGTTCTACTTTACTTCTTAATAAGCATGGAAATGATTTCTACTCTAACAAAGTAATTCACTCACTAAGTGGGCCCCCTTGGATGAGTGAATAGAAACACAATCAAGATAAAAGAATTGAACTCAAATTGTGCATTCTATTCATTCATGGAAAATACACTTGGATAGATAAAACAGTATTACAACTATATCAGCTTTTATTCAGAAAAATCAATTAACTTGACTAACTCCCAAGAGTTACAACAGCCGTCTTATTTAAAGAAAAACTACAACTACTCGCTAAATCTAAGATCGCTCCATTAATGAGGATCTTTACAGATACATAATGTCTCATAACAGAAATAGCAGTCATCAAGAATAAGTCATCCCATTTAATAGTACGTGGTTGGCTCTAGATCCACGCGCTGCATTTAACAGAAAATTGTATTGACTTGTTCCTTATGTGAAGATCTTGCAGCAACGCCTTAACTTGCTCAAGCGTTTGCTTGACTTCTTCAACGTAATGGCATCTTGCAGCAACGGTTGGATTTGACTTCTTCAGCATCATTATGCTGATCTTTAAATACGTCGTAACTGATCCCTGCAAAATGATTAATGCACACACAACCTTCGATACATACATATTCTCATCATTAATATTAGGAAGGAAGTGTTAAGTTCTAATTAATACTCTTGCAAGGCGCATGGCTACAGGAAGGAAACTACCCACAAACATAGCATAAGAAAAAGGATCATTCATTAGCATATATAACTACTGCATTTTGTCATTTCTATCCATCAGTTTCAAGCAAATATATTATGTTCTTCTATCATCCACTTTCCTACTTAATACATTTACACATATAAAATATGCATATAAAACCATAAGTCTATGTATCTGTTTTGCAAATAAACTGCTGAAAAGAAAATAAAAAGCACTTAGAAAGATGGTCATTTAAGAGGCTCATCAATGTTGTCAACATGAAAACCTTTTGATATTCTTGAGTATCTCAATACAATAAGGAGGGTTAAATCCCACTCGGTTAAGAGATTTTTTGAATCAATGGTTAAACTGAAACAGTAAATGATTTGTTCAATAATACAACTTTACTTTGCAGATTTTCAGATCTATTGTTAGTCCACAATATACCTCTCTGATCAATATGCTATTTTGTTCCTTTGCTCCCCTCTTTCTTCTTTCTGCTCGGTGAATGCTCTTGCTTCTATTTTTCGGTGTCTGCAGAATTCTTGGCTCTATTCCTCAGCCTGTATGATCAAATCTGCATGAAGACTTCTATCTTCACCAGAATTCTATTCAGCATTCCTCTCTTCATAATGAATTACTTGTCTCTTTATATAGACATGATTTCACCGTTCAATCTCCTTGTCTTCCTTGTTCTTGATGTAGATTTTTTCTTGATCCAGAAATCTCGCCATGCATTGCTTTAATCTTTAAAGCTTTGCTTTAGTTTTATTCCGTAGATTTCTCTTTGACAACTTTGAATAAAACTAGCTTTAAATCTCCTTGTTATCCTTAGCTTATCTGATTGAATAAAGCAATCAATCAGTTAACTCTAAATATAGTTCTTGCCAGCTAAGTAGTTTTGTCATTTTCTAACTCCAGTTGATTTCAGTCATCAACTCTTCATTTGCTCGGTAACACTTGCTCGGGTACTTCTGATCTCGGATACCACTGTGTCTCTCGAGTAACACTGTCTGTCGGTGTTGTCTATCCGTCAGGCAACACTGTGAACTGCTTGGGGTTCACTGTTCTCGGGTAACCCTGTCACTCGGTGTATACCTTTACCGACAACAAAAACTTTGTCTCTTCAGATCTTCAAGTGTTGTGACAATATGTATATGAGAAAGCATAACATATTAAGTTGAGATCAATGACAATACAATACATTAACTGATTTAATGTCTTGTGTTTACTTTCTGCAGCTCGATGATCATCAATTTATCAACTTCAAGCATTCAATCAGTTATAGTTCATCAAGGAAGGACTCTGCGAGTCCTGAGCCGAGCCGGGCCTCCAGAGTCTTTTTGTCTCTGGACTCGGACTCAGACTCAATCGATTCAGGCCGAGTCTGGGCTGACTCGTCGAGTCAGTCAAACTCGGCTGACTCGCCGAGTCCTGTCGCCTGGACTCTATCACAGTAGTCAACCAGTCAAAGGAAAAAAAAAATTAAAGATTTGCTTGACTTTTATTTGCTTTATTGCCTTCTCTAAAACCTAAAAAGGTCATTCCTTCATTTGCAAACACAAGGAAGAGAGAAAAAAGGCTTGAGAGAAGAATATTAGGATTTTAGAAAATAGACCAACAGATCGAGGCTCTCATATATTGATTGTTGATTGTTTGTGCAAGTTTCTAGCTTGCATTCACACATTGAGATGAGCTAAAAAAAGCATTTAGAGAAGACCACTACAAATTTGAAGTAAATTTTTTTATTTTTGGAGCAACTTTGAAGAGATGAGTTACAATTTTTGTGTTGTTTTCTAAATTTTTTACAATTATATTTCTATTTTGTTTACATTTGTTTTAGTTTTGTAACATTTTATGTTGATGAAAAACTTGAAAAGTAAGAAGCCCCAGTTTTTGATTTTCTTTATTGTAGATGCTTATTTTTTTATTTATGATATATAGCAGCAGCAGCATATTGTTTGAGCCTGTGAGTAGCTAATCTAAGCCTTTGTTTAACCCAAATGCAGACCCTGCTAGAGTCCAAAGGGATAAGGCTTAGAAACATGTCATCCCCTAACCAAAAAAAGTAGTTATATGTTGGCATTGTAGTGTTAAATATAGTGGGGGAGGTATTAACCGATTGAAATATTACCTTGCACATATATCAGGGCATGATGCTAAACCATGCAAAGGAGCACCCCAGGATGTTATATGTGAATGCAAGCTCATTTAGAGGAATATGAAGAGAAAAATGAATTAAAAAATAAGCATATGGAAGAAATGACAAACTTTGGTGGAGAGGCCTCTTCAAATCTTCATTCTCCATTACCTTCATCTAGTAGTGGTACTGCGAGTGTGAGCATTGGGCCTCGGATTCGTAAGAAGAAATCCACATTAAATTCCACTTTTGTTCCACGCGCGACTCCAGGTGCCCAACCATCACTTGAGAGCATGGATTGGAATAAGAAGCATGAGGCTTCGAAAATGGCACTTAGAGATTTTTGGTTCTACAACAACCTTCCATTTAATGCAGCAAGGTACTTGCTATTATTTTAAATTATGTCTTGCTTTTCTTGCTTTCAAGACTCAAGAGTATGCTACATTAATTATATTAACTTTTGAAGTTGAAAGAAAAACTTAATAGTATACATATTATGTTTAATTAATTTGTTTTAGGTCTCCTTATTGGCAAATTGCAATAGATGTTACTATTTGTGGTCCTAGGTTCAAAGCACCTAATGATGAGGAGTTGAAAGGTCTTATTCTAACCCGAAAGGTGGCTGATGTCAAAGTCACAATTGTCGAACATGAGGTATGGAGGAAGGGTTGCAGCATCATGACTGATGGTTGGACCGACAGAAGAAGTAGAACACTGTTGAATTCTCTTGTCTCTTCATTAGGTAATTGTAGAACTATTAATTTAGTGATTATGTTTTTAAATTTTGATTGTACTAAATTGCTTTTTTTTTTCTTAGGTGCCACAGTGTTTTTGAAATCAATTGATGCTTCAAGGAAAACAAAAAATGCTAAGTATCTTTGTGAGGTATTGGAGGAAGTGTTGAAGGAGGTGGGCGAGGAGAATGTGGTACAGATAGTCACAGATAATGCAGCAAGTTATGTTGTGGGTAAACTTCTTATGGAGAGGCAACCCCACTTGTTTTGGACCCCTTGTGTTGCTCATTGCATTGACCTCATGTTAGAGGATCTTGGCAAACTTCCCTGGATAAAAACATGTGTAGAACACGAAAGGAGTATTTGTAAATTCATATATAATCATACTTGGGTCCTCAACCTTATGAAGAATTTCACAAATAAAAAAGAGTTGGCTCGTCCAAGGGTCACCCGATTTGTAACAAATTTTATCATGATGCAATCCTTGCTTTAGTCCAAGGCCGGTTTGAAACGCATGTGTGTAAGTGAGGAGCGGACCACATCATCATATGTGAAGAGCAATGCAGGGATTGAGACGGTTGATCGGGTTTTTGATGAGAGTGGCTTTTGGAAACCAACCAAGGAGATTGTGCGGGTGATTTTCCTTTTTGTCCTCATTTCATCATTTTCGTTTACACTTGTTTATGTTCATTGTTCATTTTTAAAAGTAAAACTTAAAACTTAAAGCTTATTGTTTCAACTTTCAAAATGATTATAGTTCATAGAGCCTCTTAATGTTCTTCTACGGATTGTTGATGAAGAGAAGCCCACAATGTGATACATTTATGAGGGCATGGACAAGGTGGAAGAGGTCATTAGATCTTTTTATACAGGGAATCAGGCTAAATATGGACCCATATGGGATGTTATTGATCGACGATGGCACAATCTGCTTCACAGGCCTATACATGCAATTGCCCACTATCTTAATCTGGCATTCCAATTTAGCCTTAGTTTCAAGGCTGATGATGAGGTGTGGAGTGGGCTCTATGATGTTGTAAAGATAATGTTACCTAATTCAACAATTATAGAAAATGTAGTCCGTGGGATAGAAATGTATAGGAATTCACAAGGAGACTTTTTCTCACGGAACTTATGCAAGAAAAATCGGACACTACTAATGCCAGGTAAAAATCTATGATTCTAATTTCTAATTCTATTAATATTTTATGTTGATAAAGTCAAAGTTATAAAATTGATTTTGAATTTTCTTGTTTCAGATGCATGGTGGGAGATGTTTAGTACTTCAATGCCAAATCTACAGAGAATTGCAGTTCGTATCTTGAGTCAGTCATGTAGTGCTTCAGGATGCGAGCGCAACTGGAGTATGTTCGAGCATATACACTCGAAAAAGCGCAACAAGTTGGCAATGAAAAGGATGAATGATCTTGTGTTTGTTCATTACAACCTTCGCCTCCGTCATAGACAGATATTGACACATCTCCTATCATTTTAGAAGAGGTTGATCAACATGCATAGTGTAACACTGAGATTGATGATCTTGTCTTCAATGATGAAGACTTGGAATGGATTGATCAAGTGGATTGAGAGGTAGAGGTAGTAGTGATAGCAAAGGAGGCTAAAGCGCGAGGAGATCCATTAAAGGACCCTGAGGCTAAGAGTGAGGGATCTAAGGATGATGAGGATGAGGATGAGGATGAGGAGAATGCCACTGAGTTGAACCTCAGACATAGGGAGAGAATATGGATCTAGAATCTTCCATGACCTATCTTAGGCGTACACGTAGGAAGGTCACGGGGTCGACTGGTCACTAATATAGGCTACTCTGAGCTTTAGCCTTCTAGGCTCTAGCTTTTATTTTGATATATGTTTTGAACTTTTGATTCCATGGATTTCATATTCCATGAATATTAGACATTTGACAATGAAACTATTTATATTTCTAATGTGTTATTTAATTTAAATTATTTCTTTCAAAAATTCGCATTTATACTTATGTGATCAATGTAAACATGTGTGTGTGCAAAATAGCTTCTATTTATCTCAATTATTGTATCTTTGATGTTAATCGAATAAATGATACATAGAAAGAGTTTTAAATCCTTAAAAATCTTTGAATCTCTTGGGTTTTTCAATTTGCCGAGTCTAGACGTCGAATCCGAGTTCGAGTCAAAAATCAGCTTGTTGTGTCTGAGGCGAGCCAGAATCTTGTAACTATGCTTTTGAGTATGTTTGAGATGGGGTATGGACTTTATATGTTAAGTTCTCTTGGGGCTTCTACTATGTGGGCATGTTCCACATGCCCTTGCTTGTCCAATATGAAGATTTTATTTTTTAATATTGTGGCTTGAAGTTCAACCATGATTTCAGGGTATGTCTAAGTTTGTCGAAAACCCAAAATGATCTAATCAACTCACTACTTTCTCATTTTTCTCACATTTCGACCTAACATATCTAAAGATCTCACTATTACCAAAATTCAAGTTTTCAATGCTCTATTTTTGTGGCCCCAAAGTGCCTAAGCCAGATTTACCAGCAAATAGAAAAAGGAATTATGAAATTAGTCAAAACGCATGTGACATTCATGATTTTTTTCCTCTTAAGGATTTATATCGTGACTTCTATGAATTAGATACACTCATAAAGATGTAATAAAAATTTCAGTACTTGCATCTATAAATATTTAAGCAGCAGAGAAATGAAATATAAACAACATACAAAGAAGACAAAACACAATAGACACGATTTTATCGTGGTTCGACAATTTGCCTACATCCACACTCGAAGTAGGGAATCCATATATTAATCTAATCAACCATACAATGATACAATCCAATCAATACAATACATGTTTGCCCACAGTTATTTATAAAGAGTTCTTCGAATACGAAGAGACGGGAGAAACTGAACGGTCATGTGACCGTTGGGCTTCACATCCCAACGATCTCCCCCGCGAAGTCCAACCGGCACAACCATGCAATGTGGCATCCCTGCTTCCCATTTCGAAACTCAGAGAACAAGACCTTGAGAAGATATCAGCTTTGCCAGACATTGTTCCAGCACACTCCGAATGAGTCTTCTGCAAATCAAATCAAAGTTAAAAATATCTTCTCCATGGCAACGCAGTTGGTTGTTAACAAAATTTACATTATTCTTATCGTTGTTCTCATTTAGGAGAACATTTTCATTGTCAATCATTGCCGAGAAGGTATGGTTGTCCTTTGCCATCCAAATGTTGAGTAAAATCTCATCCATATTCATACTACTGAACGGTTTCCCCACATCATGGAGTTGATTCTACACCTCCTCCAACATCAATTTATAAAGCGAGTTCTGCCTATTGCAAGATCTATTCACACCCTCCCAATGGATCAGAGTGGAACTCACAAGGTTCCCCTTGCACTCATCGCTTTCAGACCTCCCTTCTTGAAACAATAGTCTTTGTGATTGTCCACCAGAGACAGCAGTCTGCGTGGCACAAACTGGTGAATTATGGGCTGGCAACAATGCATCAAAGTTAAATGACTCCTTAACTTGACCATCCACCGTAGTTTCTCTGTTCATTTCATGGTTAGAGTGTATCCATGGCCACATAAAGTGAGTCTTTCCATCTCTGTTTTGATTGCTACGCAAGACAAAACTTCCAACCGTGGGTTCTAGACCAGTCAACCGTCTTTGAGCAGTTTGAACCTGTTAATTGTTACCCACATTGGACTGTTGATTATCCACACTCTCCTAAATTGAACCTACGGTTGTTGGACTGTGGATAGGGGCATGAAATCTGAGATCAATTTCAAGGTTAACAAATGAATTTCTCATTTCACCCATCCCATCACAGATAGTCTTGGGGAAAAAACACTTTCCATCTACGTCTATCCAAGCTATCCACCAAGGATGAAACCCCATCAACGACGACCTCTACAGCTGTCTTACCGCCTTGGAATGCCTGCTTTAGGGGCACAACAATTTCAGACCCAAAATCCGTCCAATCGCCCTCGCTGGAATACATAACACGGGCCGGAACACCGCTTTTCTTTAAATTACCATAATTTTAAACAACTGCCTTCCCATCGGGGCAGCACTTAACATATCCACCAAGGACTTTGGCCCTCTTGTAGGGGGCACCAACGACCGTTTTTCCCATTCATATACGAAATCACCGCCTGTTTATGCTTCAATTTGGCCTTGTCGACGAATGATGGCAGAGGATTATCCATCATTTTCTGCCCTCTTTGCATCATATAACTGCTCTGAATTGGTGGTTTGTTGGTTGTTTACAGTGCCTTGAACACCGTGGGCTGCAAAAAATGTGTTTGTGTGGACATAGTCCACATCACCGTGCATCGTGTTTAGGCAATGCTTCGTAGTCTTCCATACCCCATACATATCATAAAAAACATTTCAATCGAGAACACAGTCCTCGAGCTGATAAGCCAGTCAAACCATCATCATTTATACTTTGGTTGAGGCTATTTAATGAACTGTCAAGGGCTTTCTTCTCTTCTGGTTCATTCCGCACATCATGAACTTTAATGTCATTACTCACAAATCTCTCTACTGGTAAAGTGACAGTGCTATCAAGCACAAGGGACATCTCGGGAACCTTCTCCACCTGATGTCTTTGTGTCATAACAAGCGCAGGCACAACTAAAGCTGAGAGGGTTGACACCACTGTGAAACACTTCAGGCGCCACTTGCATCATACCTTCGTTGGCGCTATCATCCACCCATCACGGCATACATTGCCATAGGTCTCCTTGCTACATACCATATATGGATCGGGCCTTCTTTTGCCCATGTTGTTGTCCATGAACTGTACAAAATCTACGGATATGAACGCCTTCATGACATCTGCTAGGGAAACCACACTGTCATCACCATCATTAGGGGTCTGGATTTTTTTGGCAGCCTGCACCATATTAGAGAGACCATTAGCAGAGAAAGTAGAATAGGGAGGATTGAAGAATGTCTCCTCCAAAACGCCTCAATCTGGCCCCTCAACGACCTAGCCTTTCAAATCTTTTTCCAGACACTTTTCCCTCTCTTTGTCAAGAGAAAAACTTGCTAGAAGCCCAAACGCCTCAGTCTTATGCCAAATAGAGGTCGATTTCCTAACGTTTGAATCTCTGCCCCATCACTTTCTCTCTTCATGTTCATCTACCCCTTCATCTTCTTCCACAGTGAACTTATCGTCTCTCACAGACTTTCGTTCTCCAGTAGCAAGTGCTTTGCAATCTAGTTACAACATCCTATGAATTTTGGAAGCAAAAGCATTAGGATCATCAAGACTAAAGCCAGAAGTAAAGAAAGCCATTTTATAATAGACCATCACCAGGTCCTTAACAGACTTGATAGTCTTGTCTGTCTTTGCCCTCTTCTGCAATTCTTTCATAGCGACTTTCTTACGTTGCACACCACCTGTGTGCTCAAGAATTTCATAAAGCTCAAATCTGAGAGCTTCTAAATCCGTATCCAAGAAATTCATCGATGACAAAATTAACTTCATCTTCCTCCATCTCTGCTCTAGCCTCACCTTGGCTCTAATACCAATTGTAAATATTTAAGCAGCAGAGAAATGAAATGTAAACAACATACAAAGAAGACAAAACACAATAGACACGATTTTATCGTGGTTCGGCAATTTGCCTACATCCGCACTTGAAGCAAGGAATCCTTATATTAATCTAATCCCAACAACATCCATTAAAGGAGATATATACCTTATATAATCTCAGCATTCCAGTTCTTGAACTCAACAAAGCATCAAGATGTCTATTGAATTTTGTGTCGTAAAAATTGATTTTATCAACGTTTTGATGGCAACATCAAGATCATACTTCAAAAATAAAAACCTAATTTTGACAAGAATGATGACCTGACTGCTCTCCATTGATTGTATTTAAAAATGGTTAATCCTCTTATATGATAGTACACGTATATCTTATGCTCTGAATAAGTTTTGACCATAAAATGCTCTTTGCCCATTTTGGAATAGGTGTCTTGAATGATGAAACTCTTTGATTAAATTATGAAGGCATTTAATGTTCTGAATTGTACGTAATGCTATTTAATGCTTGAATGATAAAACTCTTTGATTAAATTCGAAGGCATTTAATGTTCTGAATTGTATGTAATGCTATTTAGTGAGTTTGGCGTGACTTCACCATTCTCTTTAGTTACCTGTTCCCTATTTAATTGTTATTGAAACACTTTGACCCATAATAAATATTGTATGTTGATTTTTAATATACTCAAACCCTTGAGAATAGGCCTATCTCAGATTATTTACTTGCTCCAATAGTACTAACTACTAAGTTTTGTATTGGATATTCACAACTCATTTATAATTGGGTCATTCTTCAACTTCTCAAAGCTAAACCATGAACTCGGCCATATGAAATCCTTTTGAGTCTCAGCTTTACATTGGGCCTGATTGGTTTTCTATCTGAATTAACTTAATTAAAGATCATCTAGGATCCACTATATGATCATAAATTAGTAGAACCTTTATGATGATAACGATTATGGCTTCAGGATGGCCTTTCTCTATACTCAACCTCTGTTTTCTTTATCTAGGCTATGAGGATAAATGGCAAGGCAAAAATGACAGGAGCCTCAAATTAGTGACTGTGATATTAAATATCAAGGGTTGTTATCTTTGTGTGTTGCTCTGTAATGACCTCTCTTCACTGGACCCCAAGATTTTTAACTCTTGAGCTTTTTCTAATGTTTTGTGTACCTTGTATCTTCTTGTGTAAGTATCCAAACAGAGATGTCCTTTACATAAATGAATAGTTCCATTATTCCATATTATTAAGGAGGTTTTTTTTAAGGCTCGCCACATCTATAGATAATAATTTAGCCAGTTCTCTAGCTCTCGCCAGGAAATGCCTGGTCTTCGATCCAGGTAAAAATTAGAATAGATAAGGCATCATTAAAAAATGGCTCAGTACACGAATTTTGATACAAAATAATGGCAAAGGCTATAATTATACAGAAAATCCAACTTAAGAATGCATGTTCTCACATTTTAGAATTTTATTATACGTAAATTACAATGATTGCATTTCTATACACATTTAATGGAATAGAAATTGCTTTTATGAGCTATCTATAAAGAATTGAATCCTAAAGAATTAACTCAATTTCATCCAAAACTATGGACCACAGCAGGCTTGTAGTTAGTACTTGAAAGTTTGGGTAACTTAATCACTGCAATAATCCCTGCTGCAAGTGCAAATAAAGCTGCCAAAACAAATGCAGGTACATTGCCTCCTCCAAACAAAGCATCCCATGGACCAGCTCCAAGGGCAACAACTATCTGCAAAAAGAAAGAAAAGGCAAAAGAAATTCACATTCAACCACCAGAAAACACAAGACACTATCGAAGGAATCAAATTTCAGGCCATGTACAAGCTTCAACAGCAATAATCAACTCTACATGATCAAATGTGAGAAAAATGAGATAATAGTTAAATACATTTAAATGACATGATACAAGAGTAATATTCACATCCAAAAAATTTGATAGACAAACATAAAATTGATACTAAATCAATGCGAAGCAAAGTATAAGAATAAAACAATCCAAACTGAGAGATCATATGAATGGAAACATGAAATAATCAAAAAGTGGCTTTTTAGCGTAAGCAAGGTGCCTGGTAAAAGGAAAATAAAAATGGAGATATGAACTAAAAACTATAGAAAGGCACACTTGTCTCTGTCCACTGGAGACAAATATGAGATGAGATGAGATGAGCTGAAATAGAAAGCCCTTGTCTCTATGAACTAAAGGCCAAGAAGACATCAGCTGATATGCAATTGAAAGGTCACTTTTCTCCAATTATTAAATGTCAAGAAGAGATTGGCTGAGGTTATTGAGGTACAGGAATTGAACTGTTGGCATGTAGTAAGTTAGTTCAGAGAATCAAAAGATTCAAAACCATAGGATGTGTATGTTGAGCTCACACGTGTTTTAAAAGAACTAATCGCTTACATCACATACCCAATGTCCCCTACCTTGTATAAGACCCTAGGATAGTGAAACCCATAAACTAAAGACTTTTTCTGACTGAGCTTTTAAATTTAACTTAACAGTTCTCTGTTAGGGGTTAGACGACAAGTATAAGATACTGTTTAGTGTTATCACCTGGCTAAGCTAGAGTAAGATTTATCCAATCACATATCCATACAATGTCTTTATGTTGGAGGTGAGATGGGAAATTTCTTCCACAAATATGGAAACAAAGCACACTAGCTCAACCAACCTTGCTACTCTAACATGCTCATGCAAACATAAGAACAAATCCAAATTGATTCCACACTGCAACCTCTCTATACTCTTAAATTCTTAATACACAAACCAGAGAGATGTAGAGAATCCAAGGGCTGGTAGAGTAAGAACTTTATGTATTGCTAATTTGTTCAAGTCTACAATCTATAATTATTTTGCATGTGGTTGAATTCTTCTTTCAAGAATTTTGTAGAAAGGGGCATGAGTTTTTTTTTATGATAAAGCAGACAAGCGACAGCATAACAAAATCTGAAATTTCTGTGAACGTGACATGGGAGATTCACATGGGTTGGACTACTGTCCGCACAAACCTATATTTATCTCATATTTATAAACAGTTGTCGAATACTGGTAGACTTATGGGGATGTTTTACCTCTCTTATCAAACAAATTGACTAATTGCCGACCTACTGTAAACCCAATTGGAACATGCGACAACCTTGCAACAAGAAGAATTCTGAAATGAATTCAACTAAAGCATCCAAAAAATAAATGGCTAACCAAATAAAAATGAATACAGAACAGAAAATTCACATGGAAAGGGCAAAGAAGAGCATGGCCATGATGAAATGGTAACAGTAAGTGTGTAGTCAGAGGGAGGACAGACGGCAGTAATGGAAGGAAGAACAAGAGCTTGCAGCCAAACACATTTAAAGACAAAGATAGATACCCACCTACTGTAATGTCAACTTCAAGTAGTAATATCTTGAGAATCCTTCTTTTCCATTCCAAATCTAAGTTAGCTGCACAGTTTCTGGTGCAAAATGGATATCCCTTGTGGCTCAGTACTCGGCAAAATAGTTTTGCTTGTATCAAAGAAAATAGTTGTATGTGATAACAACAAACAAGATCCCAACATCAATGGAACCCTAAGGCCCTAAAGGGAATTTGAAAATGATATAGCTTGCTAGAAAAGACTCAAACAAGCGTTCTGCAACACAAATTGACTCATATAACTGTGATCTGCCCAAAACTTCAAATTCAAGTTCTGCATTCCATATAATATACTGAGTGCACATCCAAATATGTATGCACACACTGAAATGCTATTTTTCTTGGAAAGTAAACAGTCACAACACCTTTGCATTTCATGGAGATCTTTTATATTCCCAATGATGGATGAGTTGGAAAGGGACTATTTTTTTTCTGAAATATTTACATACTAATATCCAAGAAAATTACCTGGGGGATGACAATAGCAAGGTTTAGAACACCAGTTGCCAAACCTGTAAACACGAGAAGTCAATGAAAGTTTTTATAGAATCAAAATTTTAAATAATTGCACAGTATTTAACAAGTTCCATCCATTTGCATTTCTAAAACAAGAAAACTAAGTTTATATATCATAAAACCAACCTTGACCACCTCCTGCATCTGCAGTCAACTCAGCAGTAACAGAGTAAGGAATGCTGTATGTTATCTGCAGACAAAATTACATTATATTAAAATTTGACACATGCCAATATTATACACCAAGGAAAGGGACAATAAAGCACTTCTGATATGTTACAGATTTATACCGCAAGAGGAAAACCCAAGAGGGCAAACAATGCCACTGAGGCAGCTTTAACAGAGCTAACATTCCCAATCATATATTGAATTCCTTTGTGATGCTCGCTGACAGCATAGGCACTTATCACTGCTGTGCTTGCCATACAGACAAAAACAATGAAATTGCTTGTAGCCCACAGATCTTTTGTTCCCCTCCATCGACACAAGGGATCAATCAAAAAAGAGCTGACTCCAAGTACCACCTAACAACAAAAAATCATGTCCACGATTAAAAAGCAACCATGATAGCTATTGATGATTCACATGATAGTAAACTGTGTACATATTAAGCCAATAAAATAGCACATACTACATGCTTCAAGTTTATTCCACAAACGAAAAAATTTCAAGAAAGCAATCTAGCACATTTATTCTGGATCCAGTCCTTACAGAATTTAATAGCAATCCAAATGCTCCTTCTTGAACACCTTTCTGATAAGCAGCAGCTTCTGTAGCATTTCCTTTTGGATCCCCCTGATATACTTCTCTTCCCATCCAATCCGTATCAAAGAGAAAAAAGGGAAACCAAGACAACTACATCATAAAAGATATGTTAGCTTGCTGCTAAACACTCTCCAAGACAAAAATGACTATTAAATTTAACTATAGCTTATATGGTGAATAAATGTTAGAGGCAG
This sequence comes from Thuja plicata, assembly GCA_018584345.1. Classification (NCBI taxonomy): domain Eukaryota; kingdom Viridiplantae; phylum Streptophyta; class Pinopsida; order Cupressales; family Cupressaceae; genus Thuja; species Thuja plicata. The sequence goes on along the minus strand of MU225585.1, from coordinate 1,543,141 downwards.
TAATGATCATGTGCCCAGACAAAAGATTTCAAAAAATACAATCATTGCATACCCAGCTGAATGCCATTACTAAGAGAACAGGTCTCATTGCAGGAGGAAGATGTCGCATGCTGGTTAAAATGTTGACTAAGACACCCCCAGATCCATCCTTATACTCTTCATGTTCATCTTCTTCCATCTTTGGGGACAGGACCATTGCATCATTGTTAGCTAAGGGAGACTCTTTTCCATTTCCTTCAGCATGAATTCCATCTAGCTTTGGATTAGTAATGCCAGTATCCCTGAACTCATCCACCTGAAGAGGTAACAAAGGAGCTGAGTCGCTAGTCTTTTGTGGCAGACTTGCAGGCAATGGGATCTCATGAGCAAAGAAGAGGGTAATGGCCGTACATATCAAAAGAAAGACCTGTATCAAAATCAGGGGTCAGTCTCTTCTTCAAGAAATCAAAATGGGGAAAGTTATCACCTTAAAATCCGTTAGAATTTTCATAAAGATGACTCTTGTATGTAACTATATATATATATATATATATATATATATATATGTCCCATCCCATTCATATTTTACTAAAGGTTCGTAGCTATTATATATAGATGTGTGTACCTACCCAATAATATTTACAATTTTAATAAAGGTTCATAGCTTTTGTATATATTATATAGCTATGCATAAATATTAATATACATACATTTTGATATAATTAATGAGTGGGGATGCGCATGGGTGTGCTTGTACATGTGTGTTATCACAAATTAACAACTAACATTTGCTACCAGCATAAAATGCTCAAATAAGACTAGTAAACAAAATACCAGAGATAACAATTCGTCAAGCGAACCCTTTCAGGTAAGTGTTAAACAAAACAGCAATATTGAAACTACACAATCCTCCTCTAGGAAATTTCTTTTCATCACGGAAGCGAGCCAGTAACTTCCAAAGAAAAAATTAAAGCACCAAGTCGGTGACTTCCCAAAAGAGTATGATTTTTTAATCAACAAGTGAATGACTTTCCCAACTGTTGGTGCATTATTTTATTTTTCTTGCATTTAATTTCTTCAATTTATTGCATTATATGTGCTTATAATAAACTTAATTGGGTAGGTTGAATTTTATTATATGACTTAAACTTTCCTAGTTTGGTGGAGATGTGCACTATGTCTCCTTTATTCATATTGGTGGTACATTCACATCTCTTGGTGGTGTATCTGATATATAGCCACCTCATATACTATTGTATCTCATCCTATCGTATTGCAACCTTGATTAGAAGATAGTTTATTCTATCATATCAATCTATTAAGTTTTTTGTGCTTCCCATTAGGCCTTCTTGACCTTGTATCTCCATAACCAAATTTTACATGGTACCAAAGCAAGAGATTGTTTAAGGCTAGTCTTTTAGAAGATCTAGGATTAGAGAGAGTGAATTCTTTTCTTGCCTTGAATGGTTACTTGAAGAATCAAAAAACCTCTAGGATGCCGGTTCGAGTTCAGGTTCAAGTTCGGGTTCAAAGGACCAGTTCAAAGGTACGGCAAAATTTTGAAAAGGGGTTTGGGTTTTTTTTGTACAAAAACATGTAAAAATTATATATATATAGCCTAGAAGCATCAGTTAATATTAGAATGTCACATAGTATCATAAAAACATTTAAACACCATAAACTTGTAATCATAGCATCATGAATCCTGATCATACCATCATAGCATCATATTGACATATACTCAAGTTCAACATCAAAGATTCAAAACATTAAAAAGTCAAGTGATAAATCATAACATCAAGTTCAACTAATGGATTAAAAATTTATTAATATTCTTCTTCTTCATCATCATCTTCTTCTTCTTCATCTTCTTCTTCTACATTAGCATCAGTCGACTCGCAAACAAAGTTAAGGCCAATGGGATCAGCTGCACCAATAACATTATTGGTGTCAAAATCTTCAAATTCATCAAGTGCAAGCTGAGAAGTGGAAGCCAACATAAGACTTTAGAATCCACTTTTTAGGGTTGTGGATGTGTTTATATGGAGCCTAATTAGACTCTGAGGTTAATTTTTCCCCACTTTTATCAGTGCAGTTTCCCCCAAGAATTTTCAACGGGGGTTTGGGGGCAGTTTCCCAAGATGGGGTCAAGGGGCAAAGGCACCAGGAGTTATTTTTCTATTCGCCGAGGTATTCTAACCCTAACAATAGATATCAAAAAACAATTAAATTTGCAAAAAAAAAACAACTTGGCCGCTGACTTTGACCGTCTGCGGGACCAAGTTCGCTGGTGGTTCGATGTTTTCCAGCCTGGTCCGCCTGGGTCCGAACTGGGCATGGTCTGGTTCGAACCACCCTTTGTGTGTCGGACCCTGTCCGGACCCACAGGCAAACCGAACCAGAACCACGGACCAGTTCGAACTTTGGCTGGTCCGGGGGTCCTTAGGGGCAAACTGGACATCCTAGAAAAAACTTGTAAAAAAATCAAATTCTAGTTAGATTCTCTTTGTGGCTTTGTTTTGCAAGTGCAATTTGGAGTTTGTTCAAACCAAGGAAACACGAGGACGTGTCCCCTGCCCCCAAANGTCCCCATCCCCTAGGCATTTCCAAGATGGCGGGATGCCAAGGGGAATTCCCCCTACCATCGCGGATTCTTGCAAAGGTGCCCGAAACAGCAGGAAACGTCCCCTGTTGTTTGGGGACAGCTAGCCATCTCAGGGCAATTGGGGGATGTTTCGGGGATGGCTAGTTGTCCCTTGCAGCTGGGAATGCCCCTGGCATTAAAAAACAAAATTAAAAAAGCTTTGTTTTTGTTTGCTTCTATACCTCCGTATGAGAATCAACACAATATATTCAAATTTCAAACGTATAAGAATCAAATATATGAGAATCAAAACAGCTATTCGATTTTCAATGTATCAAATATATTCAATGAAATACAAGCTTAATTTTCCAAGGCATGCCAAGTCCAAGTCTCAATACTATGCTTGAAAAGCTTCATTCTTAAATTTTGAAATTAAAAAAAAATCACTATTTTATTTCTTTGTATGATTGTACTTTATTTGCTCTGAAAATGTTTACTATTTGGCACTAACCATACTGGCTAACATTGCTCCACTTCTACCAGAGGGTGATAGTGGCTCAGATGGCTCTGAGTCTTTGGCTATTGATAGCCCAAATGAGGCTTAGTTTCATAAACAATTGTATTTTAACGTTCGAAACTTCTCGATAAATATTACTTTTGGCTATTGATAGACAGGTTTTTTTATGTTCGAGAATCCTATTATAATACTTTATTGAAATTTATTATTTTATTATACTAGTGCTCTCAGTTATTGACATATTTCTCTCTTTCCCTCTCTCTTTAATATGTGTGTGTGTGTTCCACAGCGTTTTGGGGATGGGGACAGGGGGGCGACAGTATATATATATATATATATATATATATATATAATATTTTATATAACTTTTAATGACAACAGTTATGGTGAATCAGAAAATGTCTTGTTTGAGACATAAAATAAGCTTGCAACTCCAACACTTTGATGCATGCATGAAACATAGATTCAACTTAGTGCCAGCTTAGAATTGTTAGTTAAAGTAAAGCCTACTTGGATTTGTAAGTTTGTTGTCTTAAGAAAAACATTGACTTGTGTTGGTTTTTAAAATGTTCCATGGTGTTTCAGGGAAGAGGATGAGGGGTGTGATGTCCCCATTTTTGCGCCTTCCTAAGCATGAGTTATTTTCAGAGGTTAGCCTATTATCAGTGGTCCCCGTAGGCTAATGTGGTGATTCGGGGGCCCTTTTGAGGGTGTTCTATGGCTCATTAGCTGACCTTTTGGTGCTTATTTCAGTATTATTTAGCTCAGTGTCCTATTTTATTTGTGGTGTGCCTTCTGGAGATCATTCAAGACATTTTGATTCACACTACTATTTTTAGTGAGTCACTTGGATGATTTGATCATACTTACTATTTATAGTAGTTTGCATCATATCTATATTTGGAAAGTAGATGGATTATTCCCATGAGTTGATATTGGCAATTATCAAGGGTTTAATGATTTAAGTTAAATTATTAAACTTAAAACAAGTTTAACTTCAATAATATTAATTATATTAAATGACTTTATGATATGACGACATAAAGGGGTTAAAGTGAATTTAAGTCGTTTTCATAAAGTGCCTTTATGTTGGCACATAGGGAGTTATAAGATTTTAAATAATTTAATAAAATGTTTTGTGGAGATAGGTGCCAATACCAGGAGATATAAGGTGAATATAGAACTAATTCATAAAGTGACTTTAAGTTTTAAAATTACATAAGGGGTCACTTTATTATTATTCCCAATTGCAAGTTAATATGAACATTAAAAGGGAATTTTAAAAAAAGGGTTTCTGGAAACTTCATGAGAATTATAAAAGGAATTTGAGGAAGTCATTTGATATACTTCGTTTTATTTAATTTATCTCTAAGAAGCTTGAGAGCTTTGGCTTTCATTTACAGAAAATCTAAGGACGGAAACCCTTAGAGTTTCTCGGTTGTGTGAACGAAAACCCATTCAGCCTATTGGGTGGATTCATTCCAGAATTAACATTGAGCTTATTGCAGGTTGAAGGCAATACATTTCACTTTGGGACACATCTAGACATTTAATCATCAAAGTTGCAAGCAAGCATGTGTATGTTTTCCGTACAGATTTGAAAGGTTTTCATGGTGAAAATCTCACCATAAGAGTGACTGAAATTTATATCAGAGGTCTATAATTTTATTACAGTCAAAGGTTAATGGTTGTTTTGTCACTTTTTGGGAGCTACAAGTTCATCGGTTCATCCCTAGCCCTAGCAGCCTAATTCTAGGGTCTAGCCGTTTGGATTTGTGGAGTTTTGATCAATATTGAAGAAGGGCTTAATCTACAGATTTCCAGGACAGCGCTTCCAGTTTTACATCAGTCAATAATCCATCATTATTGGAGCGGCCATCAAGCGAGTTATTCATTGCAAGGACTTGGGCAATATGGTTGGGGTTCAAATGAATTGATGACTGAGTTCATTGTATGCAAAGGTCTGAAAATATACATATCAGACTGCCATTTTGTGATCAAACTTCAACATTTTCATGTAATTGCCGCCTTGCTCTAATCCGAGTATGCCCTAAGTGTTTTATGATTTAATCTAGGCTATATACACTGTTGTTATTTTATTATCAGCAATATGAGCTTGTCAATTTGTTATCTTTTCATCTACATTGCATGGCAATATCATAAATGAAAACATAACACCAAAAACCCAATCCAAACTCCGGAAAACAAACTCAGAAACAGAACATAGACATTTGCATGCGAAGTGTTTGATGGAATGTCAAACCTATCTAACTGAAAAATTAAGGGCAGAATAAGCAGGGACTCTTACAGTGGTATCAGAACATCTAGCCTGCCATCCTGTTGGGTAAAATCAGTGGATTGTGTTTGTGGACAACGAATTAGTCAATTATGGGAAAAGTTCCTAGTTTGGAAAAGATCATGAAGGATCTTGCTCAAGCACAACAAAGTTTAGCTCAGAATTTGCAGTGTTATGAAGAATATATTTCAGGACAATCTAGGAATTATGACAACTCATCCACATCTACAAGAGTTCAAGACAGCAAGATAAAAGGGAAGAAATACTTACATATGATACTCTCCCTACATATGTTAAGAGAGATCTCACTTTCATTGATTACATGGAATCACATCCAAGGCTACACTACAAGACTAAATTGGCAAAACAACAATACCGTAAGATAGCTCATGATCTATTTGCACAAAGAGTTTGCAAAAATCTGTACGGGGAGTTTTCAGTAGTGACTAATCAGCCTACAGTTGAACAAAATTTCAAACCAGGCATGGAAGGAAAGACTAAAAAGGAGGCAGCAAACGAAGAGAAACTTAATTCACAGGCTACAGGGTGTCCCAAAAAGAGCAAGAATCAGATGAGGAGAGAGCAAATCTGTTTCACATGTCAGAAGACGTGGACACCTCATCACAATCGGGTAGTTAGTGAGGAAGATGAGCAGATCTATGGCAGAAAATTAGAGGACAGCGATAATAATGAGCATCAAGAGAAGTCACATGAAGACGCGGGTTTTAAGTATGATGAATCAAAGGATAGTCAAAATCAAGGTAGTATGGGATATTGTCTTAAAGACAAATTAGATGAAGAAACTGAAATGAATAAGAAAAGTAAAGAGCTGAAGCCAAAAGGAACATCCTTGAAAGAAGAAAGCTCACAAGTTGTCATTGAAGAGAGGATGGAAAAGAAAGAGAAACCAACTACTTGTGACTTGCAGCCTACACTTAGTCGTGGGAAAGATGTTATTGATTGCACGAGTTTTTTGATAGGAAGCTTGGAGGTAGAGCTATCATACGAGGTTGATCACACTAGTGCATATGATGGGCATATTGATAGCCCATATCAATATGTTTTCCAATCAGCCAATGATGATGACTCCACATCTTATGTGAATGTTGATCCTTATGTTCGTCCGGGTGAAATGGTCCCTACATATAGTGTGCATCCTACTAGAGATGGATCTACTTTTGACCATAGTGTTGTTCCCACTTCATTTACACAGTCGGGCATGAAAGATGGCATTGATGATGTTGATATTAACCTCGAAAAAAAATCCAATTTAGTGTTGCATGATGTTGATCATAAATCAAAAAATTTGTATGGGGTTTCTCAGGAGTCCTATTATTTGGCAAGACAATTGAAGGTAAATGAAGACCAGATTATTGCAGTTATTAAACATTTTGATGACACCCATAAGCTGATGGAAAAGTGTTGTTGGAGACCTTCATGGACGCATATGGACCTTGGCAGAGAACTTTCCCTTTTAGATTCACAGGCACTTAGAGAAGCCTTCGTGGTAATGAAGACTAATTAGGTAATGAAGACAAATTACCTACAACTACTTTCCGATAGAGGATCACCTTTTCATGCTTGTTCAGATCTATTTTGACGCCCTAAAGGGGAAAGAAGAGGAGGTAGATAAGCTTACTGATGACCTTAAGCTTACCCAAGATTCTTTGAAGAGCACTTAGACAGCCCTTCAAGAATCAGAAATTCAGCTTTATGGGCTTTGTAAAGGATTGAGCTTGGCTCAAGCATCATCATCCATAGCAGAAATCTTGTCTTCTATGGTTGCCATAACATTTGAGGATGAGAGTGGCACCCATGCTTTGAGGGGAGAACCCCTTATGATGGTAAAGCATGAGGAGCTTTCAGATTTGCATGGGCTTGAGGAGAAGTATGATTCTAAAATTACTGAGTATACGCATAGCTTGCATCATGGAGATCATGAATCACCTTTGAAGGCGAGCCAATTGAGCATGCACCTAGTGGATATAGATACAGAAGTGGTGCTTGAAAATGTTGAAAATATGACACAAACATATGACATCTATTCTGATTTTTGCAATAGAAGATCTAATCATGAGGTAGCACCCATGTCACATGAAGGTAATGATGTTGTTGCATCTTCCAATGTTGGCACTCAAGTTGAGGGCGTCAAAAATGAGGTATACCTTGTGGATTCAAGCCACAAAGGTTATGATTTTGTATACCATTCCAGGGAAGATATAAAGAGGACTCAAAACATGTGTGATGAGTGATTAAGGAGGGCAAGGGAAGCCAAGTTGTTGGCTGCCCAAGCAAAACGACACCTACAACATATCAAGAAACGATTAAGTCCCAGGAATCATGGGGGCCAGAAAACACATCTTTTAGAGAACCCATTGAAAACTCAAATCGTAGATGATAATGGGATAGTTGAGCACATGCTTAGTGGACCATCCACTAATGCCATGTCCTTAAATGAAGATGAAGACAACCATAATGAAGAATTGGTTGAGCCTTTGGTCATACATGATGAGTTTGACGAGTTATCTCTTCTAGAGGCTCACTTGGTAAAACCTACATCTTTTAGACCAGCTTATGACAGAATACACATGAATGGTGGCATTGGTGATTCAGATTTGTTTGCGCATGAAGACACTCTTGGAGCAGTTATTGATACACTACTTCCTCGAAATGCATAAGGAGCTATTCTACTTTTAGGGTAAGAGGTATGCATGATCATTGTTCCTCCTGTTAAGTGGTGTTTACTTGCAGCAGCTGATTGGAGGAATTGAAGGGATTTGTATCATCCTTTCCTTGATAGAGGTTAGCATAATGATGAGCTCCCATCATCCTTTGGCATTAGAGGTACTTGTGGCTTCAGCTGGAGTGAGGTTATCAATTGGATTGAGGATGTTCTCGTTCATGATAGCAACACATGGCAGGTTGACTTCACTGATTATGCAAGAGGGGTGATTTGGGATCCTAGAATCCACATGATTGGTGCATTGTTTTTTATGGACCATGATGAGTTGCTTCACGACTCCAAGCATCGTGATGTTTACATCAGAATAGTGCAACAGATTGGCAAAGAAGTGTTCCAAAGGTTGATATGGGATTTCGACATTTGGATTCAACATGCAGGTACAAATTGCTTGGGGGCAAGCAATCTCCGGGAAAGGGGGGCTGTAATGTTCCCATTTTGGTGCCTTCCTAAGCATCAGTAATTTTCAGAGGTTAGCCTACTATCACTGGTCCCCATAGGTTAATTTGGTGATTAGGGGGCCCTTTTGAGGCTGTTCTATGGCTCTTTAGCTGATTGTTTGGTGCTTATTTCGGTATTATTCAACTCAGTGTCCTATTTTATTTGTGTTGTGCCTTCCAAAAATCATTCAGGACACTTTGATTCACACTTACTATTTTTAGTAAGCCACTTGAATGTTTTGCTCATACTTGCTACTTATAGTAAGTCACCAGGGTGGTCACTTGGCATCATATTTATATTTGGAAAGTGGATGGAATATTCCCATGAGTTGATATTCGCAATTATCAAGGGTTTAAAGATTTAAGTTTAATTATTAAAGTTAAAACAAGTTTAACTTTAATAATATTAATTATATTAAATGACTTTATGATATGACGACATAAAGGGGGTTAAAGTGAATTTAAGTCATTTTCATAGTGACTTTATTTTGGCACCTAGTTCGTCATAAGGTTTTGAATAATTTAATAAAATGTTTTATGGAGATAAGTACCAATATTGGGAGATATAAGGTGAATACACAATTAATTCATAAAGTGATTTTAAGTTAATTAAAATTATATAAGGGGTTACTTTATTAATATTCCTATTGCAAGTTCATATGAATATTAAAAGGGAATTTTAAAAAAGGGTTTTCGGAAACTTCATGAGAGGATTATAAAAGGGGATTTGAAGAAGTCATTTGATATAGTTGATTTTGCTTAATTTCTCTCTAAGAAGCTTGAGAGCTTTGGCTTTCATTTACAAAAAATTTGAGTTAGGAAACCCTTGGAGTTTCTCGGTTGTGTGGACGAAAACCCATTCAGCCTATTGGGTGGATTTGAAATGTCCCTAACGGGTATTTTACCCTAAGTTCCTCAAATATATCTCATGCAGATTTAAACATAAATTCATGCAATAAACTATTGATTCAACATAAATAAACCAACAATATACTCCAATAAAACCCTCAGCAATGTTATTGCATTATACAATAGCAATACAACAATGGAATTACAAGATGATCCAATCTGAAATACAGTATACAACAGAGAGATTGGATGACAAGAACCTGGTAGTGCAATGGTGAACTCTGTCGTGAATCTACCACAAAGATGGACTGGGTTTCCGTACAATCCATCGAGAAAGCCTGAAGGTTTCCGTCCTCAGGTTTCAGAATCGAAAGCTGGAAGTTTCTTGGATTCTCTAAGAGAAAATGAATTCATAAACTAAGCATATCTCAAATGAGTCTTCATTCCTTCTTTTAAAGCAACAGTTGTGACTCTTCAGTTTCCCTTCTCTGTCTTTTCATATACCCACTTTATGTCACTTTAAATTAATATATCTGTTTAATAATAAAGTGGCATAGTAATAAAATATGAAATCTTCTGGCATTAAAATGGATGACCAAACGAACTCAGAAGATGACGTGGGATAGCTTGTCGAAAAGCTCTCGACAATACGCTCCAAGTCCAATACTGAAACGCCAAGAAAACTTAACTCTGTCGACTTACTATAAATAGTAAGTATCTGGAAACCCTGCGGAAACTAACTCTGATTGGCCTGAAACTGGGATTCCCTAGGCCAAATATCATACTGACCTCAGTCAAGCCCTAGTTAGCCTATCGGACCATGATAAAACGGCTAATAATGCAACAGAAATAATGTGCCCGAAAAAGGGGACATTACAATCCTCCCTTCTCAGAGATTGCTTGCCCTCAAGCAATCGGTACCTGAATGCTGTGACCAAAATGCCAGGATCCCATACCAACCTCAAGGAAATTGCCCCACTCGGCTGTTGTGCTACCCTAACAAAAATGTGACTAGAAAAGTGAAGTCACTCATTACTCCCCCAAAACAGCAATGCATCAGTCATACTAATACCAGGATCCCAAACAATCAGGCTGACACGATCATCAAATATGAGTGAATCAAAAAGTCTCAAGAAGCAATCAAAACTAGACACCTCTCCATCAATAAGAGGTAACGCAAGGAAAAGTATATCACCCATCATGCAATAAGACACAACTGCCCATCCTGAACCGCTGATGTAGAAACCAAATTGCCCAACAGCTGAACTCACACTGTCACTCTAGTCTGGTGACCAAGACGCATCTCTAGTTACTGGACCTGGGTCCCAAATCCTGCAATCAATCTCATCCTCGTCATGGGGATTGGAAATATCTTCCTCATCTAGCTCAAAAAGGGGATTATCAAATGTCAGATCAACATCCACCTCAAACAAGAAATTGTCAACTGACTGAAAGCTATTCAACTCATAAAGAAGTTTCGGATGATCCAAAGATTTGTCCTTTGATCTTTTGGGACAGCTATCCAAATCATAAGTCTGTTGTATGCTATCAAGTTCCTGAATTACTTCCTGAAAGAACTCAGACCTTCCTTTGTCGTCCTGTTCTCTGTACTCGCTAGTGGCAACAATCTGATTTCTTGCTTCCTGAAGAGCAATATGTGGGTGCTCCATGTTTCCTGAGCAACATTAAGCTCTCTATTGAGCTTATTAACCTCATCCTCTTTTTCCCTCAACTGCTCAGCATATTTTTCAGCAACCTGTAACAAGTAGTCGCGATCTGAAAGTAAATATAGATATTCTGATTTCCAAACCTCACAAGTTGTTTTTACCCCCTGTAAATCAGCAACATAAGATTCACTCCCAATACCATTTTGTCCTTTTTCCATCTGAGCCTTCTTGTAAAGATCTTCAATAATCCTATGAGTTAGCACTATCATGATGCACAAGAGCTGCAATAATGACATCATCACTAACCTTTAGCTGATTCTTCAAAGCATGCTTCTCACCATTGTCATTTTGAAATGCATTATCTGATTGGTCATCCAAATCATCATTATGCATACGTGATGTGCTGCTATAGAAATCACATGATTCCTCATATCCTTCACAGGTGTTATCATTGTCCTCATAGGCCTCAAACCTATTTGAATGAAGAGGTAAGATTATTGTTACGTCATCCAACTGGTTGTCACAATCTTTAACCATATCTTTTTTTTTCAGCCTCTAAGTTGCCAACGTAGAGTTTTGCATACTCTTTACCTGTGATGATTGATTCTTCCTCCACATTAACCCTCTTGGCTGATTGGAAACTATTTTCCTATGTACCTTCATCACGTCCTGTAAGAGATGAATTCAAGGTTACCTTTTCATCACCCCTTGGCTGCCATATATCTTCTCCCTGAATAATGCCACAAAAATGTTCAAGGGACCTAGTCCCTTGGTATGTAGAACAAATCTGCCCTCTTCTCATTTGGTTCTTGCTCATTTCCGGAGATCCTGTAACTTGTATGCCTACTGATATTCACTCATTTTCAGTCATAAAATCCCTAAATCTTTCAACCTTATGCTCAATCAATTCAGTTGAGAGCTCATATGCCACGGTTGAGGGTTTTTGTTCCCCTCTCCAGATTGTCAACAAATCTGATTGCAACTGCTTACATATGTCATTGTCCTCATCTAAGATCAACGACATGATAGTTTTTATGCAAGCCTTCATCTTGTCTAGATGATGCTTCCTGAAATTACTTAGGAGGCACTGGAATAACTGTTGAATCATCTTATCACAACCAAGATTCAACATGTGAATAAAAAATTTATTTCTTGCCATTAATTCCAAGATTTTTGCCTGCTTACCAAAGGTAGGACCTTTATCATTATTTAGTCTACCTAAACTGTCCACAATCAGCTGTAATACCTGCTTCCAAATGTAATCTGTACAAAGTGTAATAGGGGCTGTAATCTGAGTGATCTCACTAAGACATGAGGCGACTGCAAGCCTAACGTCTTTATGTGGATGTTCCATAAACCTGCTGGACCAAAGAAACCATTGAGGGCTGCAAAGCCCAATTGAAGAGCCTACAATCAGACTGGTCCATCCTAGACAGATATGAAACTATTTCTTCTAATCTGGCAAGCACAACTCCCATGACTTTCATATTCTCCAGTTGTCATCCAAGGCAATATAATTTATTTCCTATTTCAATTTCTTTTTGTATGTCCCTAAGTTGTTTGCCATAAAATGTGTCATTGAATTATTTTGAGAACACAACGCTTTCCAGATTTTCCTTTGTCTAAAATTTCTCTTTGGAATAAATCTTAATTTCAACAATGTCGAGACTGAGGTGAACAACCGTCTGACAAAGCTGCCACTGTAAAAGCTACTGCAGGAAGCTACCCCCACGATGCCTCCACTGTAAGGATCCTTACTGGCTGCTTGTAAAGGATTGCAAGAACTTAACTCTGAAAACAATGCTTTGCTAACTCTTGTAAAATAAACAATAGTAACTTCCTCTTGTTCCACTTATCAATATATGAAAGAGAGATGCGTGAACATATATCTATTTATCTTCTAATGCTGAATATATTCCACAAGATTGGTAACAGAGACAGAGTTCAAATGGTCCACATTATATTGATATTGAATGGACAATTATATGTATGATTTCTCAGCTCAGTTGTAATTTGAACTTCAATTCCAATTCAGTCTAACGCACCACATTCAAATACACAAAAACGAACTCAAATCGAGATCATGCACCTTATAATCGAGATGTCTAGAGTATGTTGCAGTAGTAAATGGATGTGTTGAGGGATTGGCTGGGAGCCGTTATCAACTCTGAATAGTTGCAGACACCCCGTAATGCGTCACCTCCCACGGGAGTGTGCTTCATGCAAACACTGTGCACTGCCTGCACCCTCTGTAGCACCACCATAATATTCCTGGAAGGATATTCACTGAAACACTTCCTTTCTATGCATTGTGGGAAGACTGGAGTAATGTCTGCGGAAGGAGTTCACCCGAACACAGAGTTCTGTTCGGGAAAATATTTTAGGAATGACAATCTGCCTCAAAGTCTTTTTCCCGTGCCAATTAATGGCTCAAGCCAAAGGGTAGGGAAAAACTTTATTCTCAAACCCATTTCATCATGAACCTTCTTACGGCAAAGTTGACCATGTGTGGCACCATCCAGCTAACACCATGCTCGACTCATATCAAAGTTCCAACTTCTGATACCTGTTGTTACAGTCATATAGCTCTACCCAGACTTGATGCTTCTTGCTGTGTAAGTGATCACCGTTGTTGGCAATGAAGAATCTCATACTACAGTCTCCCGCCATTAACAATTAATCTGGTCCAGCAATCCCCAATGGAATGTCAATATAAGACTATAGATTGTTTTGAACTCCACGACAAGGTCATAGTTTGCTTGTTCAGAAACGCAAATCCTTATTTGCTTAATATGCCTCTATCCAACCAACCTGCATCAAGAACTTAAGTCTGGAAATCTCCAGCACACAACTATAAGCTTGGATCATATACATATTTCTTCTTCAGGCATTCACGGCTTGAAATGTACTCAACACGGCTATTGCACAGGTCTATCATAGTTCTCCAACGTTCTCCTTACGTTTCCTCTGCAAATAACGGATGACCTCGAAAAACTCCATAATGGCAATGGAATTATTAAATTACTTACTCTCGGATGCTCTAAGCCCTTTCTCTAACGATTTTCATTACAATTTTGGCCAATGGATTAAATCACACAATATGAGTTGCTAAAATGGAAATGCGATTAGAATTACTGACTCATCCAATTATATGCTTTGAACTTCAATTAGAGCTAACATTATTACTAAGAATACCCGACAACTTCCGGTTTCAACAGATTGAAATGAAGTTCTGGCGTCCGAAAGGTTCAAGCAAGCCTATTGCACCAGCAGCACCGACGGAGCAGAAACAAAGAGGTAGATATTATAAGAACTTCCTCTGTTCCGATTAATAATACACATTGGATGGACTCGGTGAACTTGCTAAAAGAGAAAGCCCTTTTTATGAAATGGGTAGGACCCTGGCCATCCTTAACCAAAATTCAAAAATGGATAGAAACTAGATGGGGAGGAAATTTTGAGCTCAAGACCCTCACTAATGAGTTCATTTTGGTTATATGCCCAACGAGAATGGATAAAGAATGGATTTTAAACAGTGGACCGTTCACACTGGATGGAATGGGGATTTATATATGTGACTCGAAGCCTAACTTCAATCCAGATAAAGAAGAGATGGAAAATATTCCAGTCTAGTTGAAACTAAAGAACCTACCCTGGGAATGCAAAAATGATCAAACTTTGGAAATCATAGGGAACAGTCTTGGGAATTTTCTCATGTCTGAAGAGGTTGTGGATAAAAATGACTTTTATATCTACCCTAAAATTCTTGTCAAAATGCAGAAATGTTGCCAAATTCCTGACTATGTGATGCTTGGTTCAGCAAATGGGGAATGAAGGCTCAAAGTTGAGGTTGAGGCAAACTTAACTTCTGAGGCAACCAAAGTACAGTCAAAAGGCAAAGGTTTATCAGCAAATTACAGTTTGGACTGGATAAAGAGTGTGGAAGCGAGTAGGAATCGACAACCCCCTTGGTCGATAACCTTTGAAGAAGAAATGATTGCCAATAGGGGACTCTGTCACACAGGATTGCCTCCAACCCTTCCCAAGAGAGGACCCAAACTTGAGTAAAAATAGTCCTCTCTCCACTCAAGTGGTTGTGGAAACACCTCATGCTCTTTTAAAGGATGGTCCAGCAACCTATGAACCAGTGCAATCTGCAATAGTGCTAGACACACTAGATGCTATGAACAACACATCTCCTGATTAGAGGGCCCGACTTGAGGATAGAAACTGTAAACCTAATTGTAATGAGGATGGTGTCTTCCAATATATGTCAGAATTTAGGGATTCTGATAATGAAGGCCAGTTTATGGGACATTACGCTGATATCCAAATGTCCCCAGACACACATGCCACCAATAATATATCTCCTGCTACCCATACTATAGAAGCTGACAACAATATGGGAGAGGACCCATTCAGCTCTAAGAAGCATGGCCATGTTGATCTATCACTCTCGTCCTCAAGCTTAGAAGCCAGCAAATGCCCTCAGATGGGTAGAGTTCCTCCAACTCCCCTCACTGCCTCCAATTCCTTTGCACCGATCCAGATGACAACTCTAAGAGGCAGAAGCTGCAACTTCCACCCAATTATGGAAGCCTTGAATTTAATCCAAGATGCACATGACAAGTCTAATAAGGCTTCACACTAGAGTGAACTAATAGATGACTGTTAGGCAGGTAAAATTTCTCCTATAAGAAATCTGGAATCTTCTTTCCAAGAAGCACGAGACAGTGGTGACAACTTATTGGAAACTTCCCCCAATATAAGTATTTATAGTGAAGAGGGAGGTGAGGACTATCTGGGGACAGAAGACGCATTAAATGTGTTGGAACAAAGAGGCTTACATCAGTCAGAATTAAATTTGAAAAAACCAAAGTTGGGTGAGAAAAGGAGAAGAGGGCCCAGATCAACAAAGGAAAAGTTGGCGCAAGCAGGTTGTGCAGCAAACCAAACAAAACTGCTGAGATTAGGGAAAGGCTATGCCTTATCCCGGCAACAATGAGGATCCTCTTCATGGAATATCAGAGGCTGCAATGCCTCTGAAAAGACTCGCCTGCTCAAGAGAGGCCTGGAGCAAGCGAGGGCAGATATAGTTCTACTCCAACAAACAAAAATAAAAGGTGACGATATTAACTTCTTCTCAAAGAAATTTGTAAGATGGCAAGGTGTCTTTTCAAAAGCTAGTGGAGCATCGGGAGGTCTCGGCATATTATGGGACGAGAGTGCTATGGAGGTAGTTCTGATTAGTCAAGCTTCTAACTGGCAATGGATTGAGGTAACTTCAAAACAACTACTCTCTAGATTTTATATTTTCAATGTATATGGCCCTAACAGTCCCAGTGAAAAAGATGCATTATGTAAGTTACTCTCCAACTTCCTAAGTGACAGACCTGATGACCTCTTCCTCATAGGAGGAGATTATAATGCAATTTTAAGGCCAAGTGACAAAAAAGGGGGGAAAGGATGGCAAGGGAGGAGCCAACCGGCCTTTTCTAACTTTGTCTTAGAGAATGGGTTGGAGGAATTAGATTTCAACACAGGTGATTTCACTTGGACGAACATAAGGAAAGGCTTCCTCAATATTGCTGAGAAATTAGACAGATTCTTCTTAGCTGGTAATTGGGAAGATTACGACTGGTTATGCTCAGCAAATATTCTCCCCATCACAGGTTCAGACCATTACCCAATCATGTGCAGCATTCAAGAGGACTCTGCCCCTGAAAGATCACCTTTCAAATTTGAGGCTATGTGGCTACGAG
>MU225585.1:1475948-1526257 GCA_018584345.1 Thuja plicata | reverse complement strand
TATGCTCAGCAAATATTCTCCCCATCACAGGTTCAGACCATTACCCAATCATGTGCAGCATTCAAGAGGACTCTGCCCCTGAAAGATCACCTTTCAAATTTGAGGCTATGTGGCTACGAGCAGATGACTTATGTCTTAATATAGAGAACTGGTGGCTGAACTCCCCAACTTTTGATGGAAATTTGTCTTTCATCTTTTTTAAAAAGTTGCAATATATTAAAGAACAGTTAAAACTTTGGAATAGAGCTACCTTCAAAAACATATTTGAAGAAAAATTTAACTTGGAAAATTGCCTTCAACTTCTGAATGAAAAAATTGTTCGTTCAGGGATGGATGAGGCTCTATTCATGGAAGAACAAGCTCTTCTAAAATAGTATAAAGAAGTCCTGGCCCGAGAGGAGATCTACTGGAAACAAAAATCACGGGAAACCTGGTTGAGGGAAGGGGATAGAAACACAAAGTTCTTTCATAACTCTGTCAAAGCCAGAAGAGCTCGAAACAAGATATTTGCTATTGAAAAGGAGAATGGGGAAATAATTAATGATAAACAGGCAATCAACACAGAAGTGGTCAACTTTTACCAAAATATCTTTACCCAACATTACTAGGCGGGACAGGAAGCAGAAAAGTTGTTTGATCTCATCCCAAATAGGATCACAAATGCCCAAAATGACTTGTTAATGAAGCCAATCATTATGTCAGAAGTTAAAGCTGCCTTGTTTGGATTAGGGGGGGACAAAGCCCCAGGTCCTGATGGTTTCCCGGCCCTTTTCTTTCAAAAAACTTGGCATATTATAGGAGAAGATTTAGTCAAAGTGGTGGAGGAATCAAGAGCTGAAGGTTTTGTGCTAAAAGATTTTAATAATACATTTATTGCTTTGATTCCAAAGAAATCAGATTCTAAATGCTTAGATGATTATAGGCCTATTTCCTTATGCAATACTGTCTATAAAATCATAGTGAAAGTAGCTCCAAACAGACTGAAATCAATCATTGGTGACATTATTTCTAAAGAACAAAGTGGATTTGCCCCAAATAGATCTATTTTTGAAGGCATTATAATAGCTCATGAAGCACTCCACACAATCAAGGCAGCAAAAGTCAATCGCATGATGATTAAACTTGATATAAAAAAGGCTTATGATAATGTCAACCGAGTGTTCCTCTTAAATGTTCTAAGAAGGTTTGGGTTTGCAGAAGCATGGGTTAAATGGATTGCCAGCTGCCTTAACACTCCAAGATTCTCCATACTAATAAATGGTAGTCCACAGGGGTTTTTTGAATCTTCTAAAGGTATTAGGCAGGGGGGCCCCATAGCCCCCTTTCTTTTTATAATCATGGCTAAAGTTATGGGAAGACTTATCACCAAAAAAAGGCTTGATGGAAGTTGGAAAGGAATTAAAATTGCAGATGGAGTGAACCCCTCTACACATTTGCAATTTGTTGATGATAATTTTCTTATGGGCATGGCTACGGTGGCAGAGGCACATGTGATTAAAACAACTCTAGATAGCTACAGCAGAGCCACTAGGCAAAGTGTGAATTGGAATAAATCTGAAATATATTTTTTGGATACAAATAGAAACACTCAAAAGCAGATTGGGGAGATTCTGCAAATCAAAACCGGAGCACTTCCAAGTAAATATCTAGGGGTGCCTTTATTTGAAGGTACTTCTAGGCCTCAGCTCTGGAATAACCTTTTGGACTCATGTTTCAAAAGGATGGAGGGGTGGAAGAGCAGGTGGCTCACCTCAGTTGGACGAATTCTACTTTTACAATCAGTTATCTCTGCAATCCCCATTTATTCCATGAGTTGCTTTAAAATCCCACATAAGGTGCTGGAAGTTATCTCAAAAAAAATGAGAAAGTTCTTTTGGAATGGAGCTGAGGAAGGTGAGAAAAAGCCCTTGCATGGGAAAAAATATGTAAGAAAAAAACCAAAGGTGGTGCTGGCCTAAAGGACTGGAGGAAAATGAATGTTGCTCCGGAAGACAAACTGGTTTGGCAGATGTGTAGCCAACCACATAGTCTATGGGTTAAAATTCTCAAATCTAAATATATGGACTCTAACACTGAGGAAAGAATCTTGACCACTATTAACCCCCCAAAAGGATCAGCAATCTGGAATTTCCTGTTAGACTGCAGAGATGTGATCAAAAGACATGCTTCTTGGCTTGTTGGCAAAGGAACAAAGGCACTTTTCTGGGAAGACTCTTGGAATAGTCACCCAGTTTTAAAAATAGAGGAGAGATATGCTGAATTATATGAAATTTGCACTGCAAGATGGGGACACACAGTGGCAAATTACTTAGAATATAAACCCTCCCCAACTGGTCACTGTTGGCAATGGAAAGCCTTAGATACTCTAAATCTGAATGAACTTCAAAACAATCTTATGAAAGAGATCTTTCAACAAAGAGGTTTTATCAGAACAGCTCAGGAAGATAGATTAATATGGTGTAAGGCAACAAGTGGGGAATATTCAGTCAAACTAGGATACTCCACACAAGATGAGGAGGAAGATATCCCTTCTTGGCCTACACAACTTTTTTGGGACAAGCAGTACCTGCCAAAGGCAGGGGCCTTCGCATGGTTAGCAATTCATAAAAGAATATTGACAGCTGAAAGACGAAAAAGATTTGGACTGCAGGGACCAACTAGATGTGTCATGTGCAAAATGGCATCAAAGGATGTGGATCATCTACTCATCCAATGTCCAATGGCAATGGAATGTTGGAGCATGATACAAGAAAAGCTCAACTTAATTGGCCCTATGCAATTTGGGGTGAAAGAGGTTTTCCAGGGATGGCCGATTCCACATAAAAACACAGCATTATCAAGATTATTGAAAATCAGCCCATCCATAGTTATATGGGAGCTTTGGAAAGAAAGAAACCGAAGGATATTCCAAGATAGGGAAAGATCACTTCAGAGCATAAAATCAAACATTTTAAGCTCAATTGAGGAAACAATGAAGGCTGCCCTTCTCTCTTCCAATAGCAGTTATATTTATACTATGGATGATAGAAAGCTTCATTGTAATTGGCCAAGCTTAAAGTTTAGAAATGGAGGGCTCAAAGACAACTCCAAAATAAAAAATGCCAGAAAGGAAGTAAGATGGACAAAGCCAGATCAAGGCTGGTATAAAATAAACTTTGATGGGGCCTCTATGGGCAACCCAGGACCCTCAGGCATAGGCGTAGTAATCAAGGACTGGAATGGGGACATTGTGGCCTTAGCGGCACAGAGATTAAAAGATGGAACCAATAATGTTGCAAAGGCTTCTGCTGCTTTATTAGCTCTTCAAATGGCAAAGAAGCTAAATTTGCAACATGTTCATTTGGAAGGTGACTCACAAGTGATCGTTAATGCCATTAAAAATGGTGAAATGAAGGCTTGGCACATCCAAAATATCTTGCAGGAGATCTCTACTATTATTCAATCTCTCCCACACTTTCAATTAAGTCATGTGTTTAGAGAAGGGAATATGCAGGCCAATATAGTCTCAAAATGGGCCACATCCCTAAAGCATATAAATTTAGCATGCTTTGAACTATTCACTAATGATTTTATTAATCTCTAACTAATATGCAGGAGAAGCAATGAGAAACATCCTCATTTGATATTTGCAATTGTAATGAAAAGACAATCTGATCATTGGAGCCCGTGAACTTTGCTGATGGTCAGGATTATAAATGTTATATTTTGATGTTGCCGATGTGTGATGATTACTATTAATGGTTCTACGGAATTGTGCAAGGAATGACGTAAGGGTAACTTCAACCTTACACTTGCAATTTCGAAGTTTTAAAGGCTCCTACATAGTGTCGTCATTATTTGAATAGAGAAAGAGCTCTCTGGTGTAGATTAAAACCATGGAGGCTACGGTAGTAGTGCGGACCCGTAAACAGTAGAAATCTTTTGAGGGGCCTGCAAGCAAGCCTAGAATACTGGGTTTGCTGAATGTGAAGGATGATGGGATAGCAGAGGCAGTTTTAGATTTATTAGGAACCCAGTTTCAACAGCGCCATGCAAAAAGGCGCTCTAATGTGGATATAATTTCACTGATCATTGCATGGGCCCTCCAACTTGGAGAAGCGGAAATGGAGGTGAAGAGGGTTGTTGAATTCCTTTTTGATAAGGAATTACTGGTAGATTTGGACTCCATTCTGGAGTGGGCGGTCCTCGATGTGGGTTTTGATTATAGTGAATGCTATGCAGACCTAAATGATGGACTGCTACATGGCAGATTCCCTTTTCTATGGTGGTGGGGAAAAGTGGATGAGGTAGCTTACCAGCGGAATGCGCAGGACAAGTGGAGGCAACTCAAAACCTTGGCAGATGATGCTCGAGCCCAAGAAGAAGACAAAATTCAAGCAGTTTTCATGGAGGTCCCGAGATCCAGGAGAGGTCCACGACAAGGGAAAAGGAATGCTGATGCTCTTGGAAGGAATGTTGGTGCTTATGGCAACCTGCTCTAACTGGTTACTACTCTTCTTTTCTCTCTTACTATGTTATGGCCAATTTTACCAAATGTGCCCACAAATTCTCTGCGCGATGTAAACTCCAGTTTCCCATAATGGAGTGGTTCTTCCTAGGATGCCCGACTACAACTTCTTAGCACATTGTAAACTCCAGTTTTGATCAATGGAGTGGCTTGGCCTAGGTTTTTGTTGCCTCTATGTAAAGTCTCCGAAGCTTAACTCAAATTTAGTTAGTTTTTCTGCTTCCTTCTTATGACTGCATATATTCTCAGTTTAGGGTGGAGCCTTTCATGGCTAGTGTCGGGTAAACAAGGCATTTTGTAATCTGCATATTATATGCTTATGTCACTCTCTGGTTTTAGAGTGCCCAAATGTAATACTTTTATCATATCAATATATACAAAAACACCTGTTATAGACCAAAAAAAAATACTCCTCCCTCAATCATGTGCTTGGTCGGACATCAAAATTCGGGCCCCACAAAATATCATTTGCAAGAACCTTAGCATTCGCGCAACAACAAATATTATTATTATTTTCCAGTGTTACCCATCCACGACAAAAATAATTACGGCACCAAACATCAGAAACTCCCCAATGTGCATGCTATAATCGAAATGAAACATCGGCTTCCCAAATTTTGATTGCAGAAAACACAGGTAGTAAAATAATCGGCGCTCTTCTGAATATTTGTTATCGTGCCTTGCAGCATGGACAACCTTCGGAAGCTCTCGATATTAGAATTGGCCCTTAGAAAATTGAATCTTCACATATCACATATGCTCGCAACACCAACTATTACAGTTCTCCCAACATTTAAGCAATAATCCAGCTGCTAATAAACTATTTTCCTGTCGTGTTTCTTTGTGTGCCCAAATTAAAACATTCTGAATATTCAAACATCAATAGTTGGACTAATGTGAAAAAAATCAATTCATTGAGCAGGCCTGATAATATTTATCAAAATAATCGTTATGGCAAACTTATATGGTGCTTTGGCCGATGACTATAAATAATGTATACTTTTGCAGATCTATCTCTTTATTTATTTTTATTTTTATTCCTCAAGGAAATATCGGAACTTCACAAATTGTTCAATAGTGCCTACTGTTGTGCAAATACTTCATAGAAAGAGATAGGTTTTCCAACAACTTATCAAACTCGAATATCTTCTGAACTGCATATACCTTAATTTTTGTTACTCTAAAACCTCACAGGCTAGCAGGAAAACCAGCTCTGATACCACTGAAATGTCCCTAACGGGTATTTTCCCCAAATTTCCTCAAATATATCTCATGCAGATTTAAACATATAATTTCATGCAATAACTATTGATTCAACAGAAATAAACCAGCAATATGCTCCAATAAAACCCTCAGCAATGTTATTGCATTATACAACAGCAATACAACAATGGAATTACAAGATGATCCAATCTGAAATACAGTATACAACAGAGAGATCGGATGACAAGAACCTGGTAGGGCAATGGTGAACTCCGTCGCGAATCCACCTCAAAGATGAACTAGGTTTCCATCCAATCCACCGAGAAAGCCTAAAGGTTTCCGTCCTCAGGTTTCAGAATCGAAAGCTGGAAGCTTCCTGGATTCTCCAAGAGAAAATTAATTCATAAACTAAGCATATCTCAAATGAATCTCCATTCCTTCTTTTAAAGCAACAATTGTGACTCTTCAGTTTCCCTTCTCTGTCTTTTCATATACCCACTTTATGTCACTTTAAATTAATATATCCATTTAATAATAAAGTGGCATAATAATAAAATATGAAATCTTTTGGCATTAAAATGGATGACCAAACGAACTCAGAAGATGACGTGGGATAGCTTGTCGGAAAGCTCTCGGCGATATGCTCAAAGTCCAATACTGAAACGCCAAGAAAACTGAACTTTGTCGACTTACTATAAATAGTAAGTATCTAGAAACCCTGCGGAAACTACTCTGATTGGCCTGAAACTGGGATTCCCTAGGCCAAGTATCATACTGACCCCAGTCAAGCCCTGGTTAGCCTATCGGACCATGATAAAACGGCTAACGATGCAATAGAGATAATGTGCCCGAAAAAGGGGACATTACATGATAAGAGGTATGCATGGTGATTGTTCCTCCTGTTGAGTGGTGTTTACTTGTAGCAGCTAATTGGAGGAATTGAAGGGATTTGTATCATCCTTTCCTTGATAGAGGTTAGCATAATGATGAGCTCCCATCATCCTTTGGCATTAGAGGTACTTGTGGCTTCAGCTGGAGTGAGGTTATCAGTTGGATTGAGGATGTTCTCGTTCATGATAGCAACACATGGCAGGTTGACTTCACTGATTATGCCCGAGGGGTGATTTGGGATCCTAGAATCCACATGATTGGTGCATTGTTTTTTATGGACCATGATGAGTTGCTTCACGACTCCAAGCATGGTGATGTTTACATCAAAGTAGTGCAACAGATTGGCAGAGAAGTGTTCCAAAGGTTGATATAGGATCCCAACATTTGGGTTCAATATGCAGGTACAGATTGCTTGGGGGAAAGCAATCTCCAAGAAAGGGGGGTTGTAATGTCCCCATTTTTGTGCCTTCCTAAGCATCGGTAATTTTCAGAGGTTAGCCTACTATCACGGGTCCCCATAGTTTAATTTGGTGATTAGGGGGCCCTTTTGAGGATGTTCTATGGCTCTTTAGCTGACCTTTTGGTGCTTATTTCGGTATTATTCAACTCAGTGTCCTATTTTATTTGTGGTGTGCCTTCTGAAGATCATTCAGGACACTTTGATTCACACTTACTATTTTTAGTAAGTCACTTGGATGTTTTGCTCATACCTACTATTTATAGTAAGTCACCAGGGTGGTCAGTTGGCTTCATATTTATATTTGGAAAGTGGATGGAATATTCTCACGAGTTAATATTGGCAATTATCAAGGGTTTAATGATTTAAGTTAAATTATTAAAGTTAAAACAAGTTTATCTTTAATAATATTAATTATATTAAATGACTTTATGATATGACGACATAAAGGGGGTTAAAGTGAATTTAAGTCGTTTTCATAGTGACTTTATTTTGGCAGTTCGTCATAAGGGTTTGAATAATTTAATAAAATGTTTAATGGAGATAAGTGCCAATATTGGGAGATATAATGTGAATATACAATTAATTCATAAAGTGATTTTAAGTTAATTAAAATTATATAAGGGGTTACTTTATTAATATTCCTATTGCAAGTTAATATGAATATTAAAAGGGAATTTTAAAAAAGGGTTTCCGGAAACTTCATGAGAGGATTATAAAAGGGGATTTGAGGAAGTCATTTGATATAGTTGATTTTGTTTAATTTCTCTCTATGAAGCTTGAGAGCTTTGGCTTTCATTTACAAAAAATTTGAGGACGGAAACCCTTGGAGTTTCTCGGTTGTGTGGACGAAAACCCATTCAGCCTATTGGGTGGATTCATTCCAGAATTCATATTGAGCTTTTTGCAGGTTGAAGGCAATACATTTTAGTTTGGGACACCTTTGGACATATTTTATCATCAAAGTTGTAGGGAAACATGTGGGAGATTTTGGTACAGGTTTGAAGGGTTTTCGTGGTGAAAATCTCACCATAAGAGTGACAGAAATATATATCAGAGGTCTGCAATTTTATTACAGTCAAAGGTTAATGGTTGTTTTGTCACTTTTTGGGAGCTACAAGTTCATCGATTCATTTCTAGCCCTAGCAGCCTAATTCTAGGGTCTAGCCATTTGGATTTGTGGAGTTTTGATCAACATTGAAGAAGGGCTTAATCTACAGATTTCAAAGACAGTGCTTCCAGTTTTACATCAGGCATTAATCGATCATTATTGGAGTGCCAGCAAGTGAGTTATTCATTGCAAGGACTTGGGCAAGATTGGTTGTGGTTCGGATGAATTGAGGACTGAGCTCATTGTATGCAAAGATCTGAAAATATACATATCAGACTGCCATTTTGTGATCAGACTTCAACATTTTCATGTAATTCCCACCTTGCTCTAATCTGGGTATGCCCTAAGTGTTTTATGATTTAATCTAAGTTATATACACTGCTGTTATTTTATTATCAGCAATATATGCTTGTCAATTTGTTATCTTTTCATCTACATTGCACGGCAATATCATAAATGAAAACATAACACCAAAAACCCAATCCAAACTCCGTAAAACAAACTCAGAAACAGAACATAGACATTTGCATGCAAAGTCTTTGACAAAATGTCAATCCTATCTAACTGAAAAATTAAGTGCAAAAATAACAGGGATTCTTACAGGGTGACAACAAAGGATGTGTTTCTAGGACATTTCCTAGAGGACCAGAAATGAGGGGTTTGCCTCCGTGTAACACACACACACACACACAGTCATCCCCTAAAAATAGTCCTCTAGGAAACATCCCTGAAACATGTCCCTTGCTGTCCCCCGAAACATTGTGCAACATAGGTTGAAACAAATATGAATTCAACATTGAGTTCAAAGTATCCGAGAGAGTGAAATTTTCCTTCTATTGCATCTAGATTTGATGTTCGAAGCCAAATTCATGAGAGTTTTCATTCTTTGGGAAGTGCCTGCAAGATCTAACATGTTGACATCACTTCAGAGCATTTTGAATCAAATCTAAACTACCCTCATGTCCAAAAAGCCGACAAATCCATAGATTAACAATCGTTCATCAAAATTGAAACAATTGGCCCAAGACCCTCAATGAATTTCTTTTGTTGATTTTTTCTTTAAAAAAGTTTGCATGTTAGCAGAAGGTTGTATGCCTCACAAAATTCAAAAAAAAAATTGATTTAAAAAATGGTCACAGTAAATTTCTGAAACCATATTGAGCAAGCTATAATGCCCTATAGTTGACCTCTGATTTTGATTGACAAAAAAAAGAAGAAATTATTGCAAATTTTGAGGAAATATTTAGATCTTGTTATATGTTGCAAGTTGAAGCAGATATTAAGTTTCAATATTGTCATCTTAATTTGGCATCTCTAACACATCCAAGTCAAGACCACTATGTAATATTTGGAAAGTGGCAATTGTACATGCACTAAAAGTATCAATCAATTTGTCCTCAAGGTTTCATGAGTATGTAAGTTTGAGAGGAGTGATTTTGTGATTGTTCATTTACTTTTATTAGTTTCATATCTCTTACTCTCCCTCTTTTAAGAAAAAAAATCATGTAAGGTCAAATGTGCTTACTATAAGAAGAAAAATCATAATCAAAATGATGGCTTTTTGAAGCAAATTGATGAACTTAAGCATTTCCTTCAAGGAAACCAGATTACTTTGCAAATTTTTCTACTCTAGTAATGACAAGTGTTGATGTTTATAGCTTCGATCAGATAAAATGATCATAATATTATGAGAAAATAAATAACTGATATATTAATATATATATATATATATGATAATAATGGTCATTACTACTATATATAGTATATACTACTATATATATTAATATACTATTTATCATTATCTCTTTATAATATTGAATTAAATAAACGTCATTGAATTGATAATATTGTTAAAACAATATGAGATAATATTATTCTACATTATACATGTATATTAATATATATAATAATAATGATATTATTATAGGAAGGGTCGAATAGAATAGCCCAAAATGAGATTCTTAACAATATTCCTAGTGTAATTACTAAAGAACATAACAAAATACTAAATGCTAAATTCACCAAAGATGAAGTTGAAAGTGCTCTGAAACAACTACATCCTGATAAGTCTCCTGGACCAGACGGGTTTCCAAATTTTTTTTATCAACAATGTTGGAACTTTATAGGGGATGAAGTTGTTTCGGCATTAGAGGGCATGAGAAATTCAGGCAAGATTCTCCAAGAGATAAATAATACCTTTATAGCATTAATACCAAAGAAAGTTAGTCCAAATAGTTTAGATGATTATAGACCTATTTCATTATGTAATACATTATATAAATTATTAACTAAAACTTTGGCAAACAGGCTTAAAAAGTTTCTGCCAATACTCATCTCGGAAGAACAATCTGGTTTCATTCCTGAAAGGTCTATACTTGATGGAGTGATTATAGCCCAAGAAGTCATACATACGGTTCAACATAACCATAACCCAAGCAAGCTTATAAAACTCGATATTAGGAAAGCATATGACAAGGTCGATTGGAGATTTCTGTGCAAATGTCTAGAGGCCTTTGGTTTTTCTAGACAATGGATTAACTTAATATTTGAATGCATTTCAGGACCAAAAATGTCTATTCTGGTGAAAGGTAACCCTACTGGTTTTTTTAATATTACACAGGGTATCAGACAAGGTGACCCTATATCACCATTTCTCTTTGTTATCATGGCCGAAGCCCTTGGTAGATCATTGACCAAAGCAAAAAATGAGCACTTGATAAGTGGTATAAAATAACTGAGGAACTGGAGGCAAGCACCCATCAACAATTTGTTGATGACAACCTCCTCTTTGGCCAAGCTAATGTAGCGGAAAATAAGGCAATTAGGAATATATTAAACCTGTATTCATCTGCCTCGGGCCAACAAATAAATAAAGAGAAATCTGAGATATATATAAAATAGGAGAATTTCCGTGCAAATATCTGGGGCTACCCCTAGATAAGGGTAACAGATCAACAAATCTACGGAGTAAGGTATTAGAAAATATTGATAAAAAAGCTGAATCATGGAAAGGGAAATGGCTAACAAGTGTTGGGAAGACTACCATGATCAAATATGTACTCTCAGCTATACCTACTTACCAGATGATGTGTCTAAGCATGCCAAAAGGAATAGAAAAGGACATTAATAAAAAATTAAAAAACTTTTTTTGGCAAGGAGCTAATGACAAAAAGAGATTAGCATTAATAACATGGGATAAGATATGTAAACCTATAGAGGAAGGAGGGTTGAATGTCAAGAAAATCAAACAACAAAATATCGCTTTAGGAGCTTAATTAGTCTGGAAAATGTACAGAGATTCGGAAGCAAAATGGGTTAAAATTCTAAGATTTAAATACTTGGAGGGAAGGGACCCCACTGAGTATTTTCAGACATTACTCTCCTCCCAAAGGATCAAGGATATGGATTTCATTATGGAATGCCAGAGTGTTATAACAGATAATGTAACATGGGATATTGGGAATGGAAGCAAGGCATTATTCTGGGAGGACTCGTGGAATGCATGTACCCCTCTTGGTACCACTCTTAATAATGATCCAAAAATAGAAGTGGTTAAACAAGCAAGAGGTTTATATGTAAAGGATTACATAGAGATAAAGGACAACAACCCAGCCTTAGGATGGACATGGAAATCCTTCAATAATCTTGGGATATCTGAAACCTTTAAGAAAAAAGTGGAAGAGGCTATTAGGAACAGGAAAATTAATCCCCCAATGGATCCAGATCGGATTATATGGGCTAAATCCAAAAATGGGGAATATAGCACAAAATGTGGTTATATTTCTATGAACCAAATTGAACAAATCCAGACAAACCTACCTATTGATCTATGTTGGAGTAAACAATGTCTACCTAAGGCCGGAATGTTCACTTGGGCTGCAGTTTAGCATAGGATTCTAACAGCTGAATGGTTTCAAAAAATAGGGTATAATGGACCATCGAGGTGTGTTTTTTGTGAGAAAGAGTGTGAGTCTATAGATCATATATTTATCAATTGTGAATACTCATACAAATGCTGGACATGGCTAATTGATAAGTTAGGATGGAAAACAACACTACCTAATAATTTGGTGGATATTCTAACATCATGGCCAAGGAAAGCGGAAACGGGATTGTATGGGAAAATATGGATTATTGCACCTTCCATAATGATTTGGGAATTATGGAAGGAGAGGAATAGAAGGATATTTAAAGATAAAAAAATAGACATAAACCAACTGCTAAATAAAATAGAAGCAAGCATAGTAGAGATAGTGAACAATCGAAACATGAATGGTAGGAAAGATATGGTTTTTTCACACTATGATGAGAAAATTCGCAAACTTTGGTATGGATTAAAAATTTCTCCCTTTATTGACCAAAGTAATGTGGACAAAGCAGAGCTTAGGCGCAACTGCATATGGGGGCCACCTACGGAAGGTTGGTTCAAACTAAACTTTGATGGGGTTTCTAAAGGAAACCCAGGTAGAGCAGGGGTGGGATGTTGCATTCATAATGAGTCGGGGAAATTGATTGCTTCCAAATCTGCTTTCTTAGGAGTGGCAACCAACAATGAGGCTGGAGGAAATGCCTTAATAGAAGGATTATTGATGTGCAAAAAGTTGAATCTAGAGAAATAGAAATAGAGGGAAACTCTTCACTGATTATCAATGCCATCAGAGCTAGCAGTATACAAAATTGGAAACTAAATGGATTAATTAAGAGGGCTATAAACATATTAACATTATTCAGACAATATACTATCAATCATACTTATAGAGAAGGAAATCAAACAGCTGATCTTTTAGCTAATAAAGGGGCGGAAGGCAGAGATGAAGTAATTATGGATGACTCAAACATAGAAGTATAGGTGTAAAATACAAGGGAGATATAGAAATTAACAATATAGATCCAATATGGAAAGAAAATTTTAGGGATGCGAGTAAATGAATCATTAATATAAACACAAGATTTATTAAGATAGTATAGGAGTAAGATATCTTGTCCTCTAGTGCGAATTAGGAACCATGCAATAATAAATAAAATAAAACAATAAGGGATAAGCAGAGCAAAGGATATGAAACGATACGAATACAAATGACCAATCGCTTCATTTTTGTAGTAGCCAGAGAATGGAGTAATCTCAGAACGGGTCTATAAGGAAGAAAGGAAGCAATAAATGATAAGGCCAGCGAGTAAGAAGGCTAATGGCGACAGCAATTAAATTAAGATGCACTAAAGCACAGCTGGCCTTTGATGGGAAGATTACTCTTAAAAGACTCAAAAAATTGATG
Source organism: Thuja plicata (assembly GCA_018584345.1). Lineage (NCBI taxonomy): Eukaryota > Viridiplantae > Streptophyta > Pinopsida > Cupressales > Cupressaceae > Thuja > Thuja plicata. The sequence goes on along the minus strand of MU225585.1, from coordinate 1,512,815 downwards.
CTTGTTACTTATGATATAACCATCACAGAGGTTTATATAATTCTAGGGAGTGAATACATTGAAAATGATAATAGTTACAAAGTAGATTCAGATATTCCAGCAATGTTTATTGCCTCAACCCTGCATGCAGATCCTGATATTAGGGATATTGGAAGGCTATGTAGAAAAAATTTTAAAGGGAAATATCTGGTTGATCTGGAGAAGGTTATTGCAAGCATCAGAGATGACTTAACAATCCCTAGACCAAGAGATTATCAACAATATAGGAGAATTAACAACAACATTCAATCCTTTCCAATAATGATGTTGGAGGATAGGAACAGGTACATTGCAGAGCTACCATCCATAAGGAGAAATCTAGACTTTTTGTTTACCCTCATGCATATTAGAGGCACTAGAGACCCCGAATGGTTTGATACATATGTAAGAGAGGATGAGGTAGGACTGCGTATTCATCAAGATGAAATGTATGAAGAAGAGTAATAATGACACTCAAGAAATGACATCTATATTGGGAAAATGAATTACCAGATATAATCTATTGAAATACTGGACGTCTGTATGTGTTAATATGGATATTAATGCATATTTATGTATGGATATGTTGAATATAGGCAGGAAGATATAAGTGGTATTATTTTCCCACTATAAATGGCAGTAGAAAGTTAAATTCACTCTTGCTCTCTAGTTCTCCAGATATGCTAGACTTAAATTCGCTTTGCTCTTTAGTTATGCATATATAATGGTAATGAAACACCAGCGATAATTTAACAAAATATGGGATGCATGTATGTATTAATATGGGATCACTGCATATTTATATATGGATATGTTGAATATAGGCGGGAAGTTATAAGTGGTTCTTCCCATTATAAATTGCAGTAGTAAGTATTACAATTGTATATAAGAGTATTCTATGAAGAAGACTAAAAATGAATGTTGTATGAGCTGTCAATCAAGAAATAATTTAGAATTACATATATAATGGAAAGTGATTAACCAGCTACGATATAATGAAAAATACAGGACGGATGCATGTATTAAATGGGATATTACTTTATATTTATGGATTATCTACCCATTATAAATGACAGAAGTAAGCATTAAATTCATTCCGGCTCCTCAGCCCGGATAGACTCAAAATCACTCCTGTTCTACAGCTTTGCATATATAATGGAAATGAATAACTAGATATAATTTAACGAAAATATTGGATGAATGTATATATTAATATGAAATTTAATGCATATTGATATATGCATATGTTGAATATAGGCGGGAAGTTATTAGTGGTTCTATTCTCCCATTATAAGCATATATATGGGAGAAATGAATAACCACCTATAATTTAACGAATATATTGGATGTATGTATGTATTAATATGGGATTTAATGCATATTTATATATGGATATATTGAATATAAGCGAGAAGTTATAAGTGGTTGTATTATCCCATTATATATGGCAGCAGGAGGCACTACAAATGTTAACAAAAGTATCCAGAATAAGCATAGCAAATTAACAAACATAGAATTGGTAAGGACTAAAGAACAATGATTAAAGGCAATCATCACACTACAACCGGAAATTAAATTAAGACAAATGAACACATTGGGTACTAATTACAAAGTAGAACAAAGGATAGAATCATTAAATAATAAAATTAAACTGACATCACATTACCAATTAAAGGCAGTAATCATTATGACAGCTAAGAGCATCTAATAAGTAATAATGAAAGTAATGAAGCTAAAGAGTGGTGGAGTATTGAACTCATTCAATTCCGGCAGAAATCATACTGGGGCTATAATAAGCATGGAGTAACCGCCATTAGGAAAGATAAATTGAGACAACAAAGATAACACAGTACGAAGTTTAGGTAGTCTGGCTTCAGAGTAGAAACTATCCTAGGGCATTCTTCAGCGATGTATACTAACGTGCGTACGTTTCATGTCAAACTGTCCTGAGACATGGCTTTCATGGGTAAAATCACGCTAGAACGATGGAACAAAATTCTCAGACCCATGGACGACTTAGCTAGAAGAGCCATAGAATGGGTTATAGGAGATGCGAACTATGATTACAGCTTCACAATGCGCACTAATGGGGAAATTGTCGGGGTTTTTATATCATGCCTGTTGAAGGCAGGGTATACCAAGACAGAAACCATAGAACTGAGTAAGAAAATCTTCATTAGAAAAATTCTGAAGGGTTTGGAGCAAGCAGTAAGTAGTATAAATTTCAGCCATATGGTCCCATTCCCAGAAGATTATATGAACAAGGCAGTTGGGATGCTGGAATATGACGGGAAGGTAAAACGAAGACCGTGCTTAGTAATTAAGGATATGGACATCTTTGATAATAACTAGGAAGAGGTCAAAAGGAATATCCACTTTCTGATATACTGGAATCATGTCAGGAAGGTAACAGAGCCCAAGTGGCTTAAACAATATTTTGAGGCAGAAGGCTTTAGTATTCCACCAACAATCGAGATGCTCGAATTGGAGCAAATTCAAAGTAACCCACCAATATTCATCAAGAAAGGATGGCTGAGCGGAACCACGAAAGGCAAAGTTGGACATAGGCACAAAAAGAAAACAGATGAAGAAATGGATGAGGAAATAATGATCATCAAACGAGGGGAATAAGCTATCAAGAACAGTAAAGGAAGGATTTTAGTTTTTTGAGTTTAATAGCATTAAGGATACAACATGATAATACTTATAGGGATGTTCCTTTTAAAGATTAAATAGCGGAGGATAAAATAGTATAGGATAAGATGTAAATATTGATTAGGTGTACAGAAGGTATAGCTTAGGAGATAAACATATATATATGGATTGAATGTACAAAAGATAAAGCTACTGTGACAATATGGTAAAAGTTAATATGATCAACTTTAGATGGATATCTCTGTACCAGAAAATCAAAAGAATGAATACCTACCAGATTTCATGTTTATTCATACAAACATATATACAAATATATATATATATATAGCACATAGTTAAAACATATATATAAATATATATATATACATATATATACTTTCTGGTTAACATTGTTACAGATAGTGTTTTTTTTATATGGGATACGGAATATTAATAATACAATATAGGAAACAGACGAAGGACACAACAGGAGATAATATTTTTAAAACTCAGAAGGACATTATAGATATGATAAAAATAGAGAATTTCAGGTACAACAAACTGCAGACTTGTATAAATTTTTAACAGAGGAAGAAACTATTCTGACAACACAGAAAATTATTCTCTTTTCAGTTGGTGCAGAATTATAGAAAGGACAAATGGGGGGAATATAACACTAGGCACCAAAGCACTGAAATATAAGCTATGGGGATTACAAATAGAGAAGAGATTAAAGGAACTGAAATAGGGGAGTTATGTTAAAGGAAATTAGATAGAGATAACATGGTAATCTCTAATCTTGAAGTCTAAACATATCAGTATGATTGGACTTCAGGATAGATATTAACAAGGTATCGCTATCTCAAAGGTATTAGTTTCATTTGATCTCTGACTCGGACCAGGTTATGACTACAGATAAGAAGAGGGCTTTAATTAATAGAGGAGTTCACATACAGGTATGGAGATATGTATAAATAGTTATATGAATGCATATATGTACATATAAGAATATATGTAGACATTTACAAATCTATACCCTTATCTATGTATATAAACAAGAGGATACATAGCAAAAGAGTAAATATACTCATTTATAGATTGGGAACATTATCATTTATCAAAATGCAAGATGATATATAAACTTAAGACTTATTTATGAATGCGTACTCTAATGAATATGTGTTAAAATGTATACATAATATTCTTTATAAAGACAAATTTTCATATCTAGATATAGGTATAGACATGACAAGTATGTTCATTCTTAGTACTAATAATAAAATCTTGCATGAGATAGATGTAATATGTAGTTTTAGGCTGGCTGTTATCTAAAACAGGACACATCAAGGTAAGCATGGACACTAACTTACGGGATATAAACTTGTACTAACCAACAACTTGTAGATCATGAGTAAATTAGCATATAGCAGTAGATGATTCCTTAATAATCTCTATAATCGTTGGAACAAGATAGCATTGGGATGTAAATTCTTTGAAGCATATTAACTGTATTATCCTTGCTGTCATTTCTAAAATTCTAACAGATTGTGGTAAGGTAAAGAATGGTAAACATATATATATACTACCATTCAGAATGTATAGATTTTTTTCTCATACAAATAGTTATCTGAAAGCTGGATAAGAGGATGGAATTATATGTTAAGTACTAGCAAGTGATTAAGTAGGTGATTATTAGAAAGGTGTAGTTTAGAAAATCAACATGACTTCTTATAGGAAAGGGTAAACTCCTGTCTTTTAAAAACTAAGCATATACAAAGTAATCTGTGGTTTATATTAAAGACAGAATGCCCAGCATAGATATATGATTTTCTGAAATTCTGTGCTTTACTAATGATTTATGCCTTTTAAAGATGATTGAATATGCATTTAGCTTGAGGCTTATGATCTAATTCTTATCATAACTTCAGCTCTGATTAAGGAATATTAGATAGAGCATAGTTCTCTATGGTTGGAAATATGAGGTAGTATGGTATAAACATCAATAAATATAGGAAGACAAATTTTAATTAGTGTTAATATATGCTGGCATAATACTAACCAAATCCATCAGAATTAGATTTGGTTTCCTCAGTAACAAAATGTGCAGGAACAGATTATTCAGAAGCAAAGACCTTAGCAGCCTGGCAATGATGAATACTGAAACTAAAATTTACAGTAGGAAGGCAACCAAGAATTAGCCGAGGAGCAAGTCCTTGATACATGTATCAATGTAATAAAATTGCTAAAAGTCAATTGGGGTAAGGAAATATCCTCAAAATTATAAAATTATTGTAAATGATTTATGAGGGAATGCCCTCATAAACCTAGATGTATCGTGATGATATGGACCTCGGTCCCGGGCAAGACTGGAGGTTTTCTTCTCCATTCTTTCCTACCAGTGCCCGCAATGAATGGAGACTATTGTAATTTTTTTTAAAATCAATAAAATACATTGGCTTCGGCCTTTTACCGACCCAAAAAAAATAAAATAAAATAAAATAATGATATTATTATATATATCAATATACATATACAATGTATAATGTATATTATAGTTGATAAAATAAACAATACTAATCTTATGTTACATACCGAATTGATATCGGTTTAAATCAAATAAATACCGATTTGCTTTATCGGGTTCTAATTTGTATGTTGAAGAGACATAATGATAGTCATGTCTCCTCAAGGAGACATGCCTCTATATTATTATATCTTCTATATTTATACTCAATTGTTGGTTGATTGAAGATAAGCATATACAGTATTTTGAATGCAAGTCTCATTCATACAACATAATATTAAATATTAATATATTCATATATCTATTACTATATAAGTAATATATATATATAGTGACTATATATATTATATATGTATTGAGACTATTATATATATATATATTGAATTTATAAAAGAAAATTAAAAGCCATATATTTTGATCTAAAATTTAACATGGTATCAGAGCCAGGTTGCTTCGTTAAAGCCTAAACCGCTTGAAGGAAGATCCGATTAGATTGAAGGAAGATCAAGATTAGATTTTTGGAAATCTCGTATCTACAAAATGGCAAATGGAATAAGACTCGAAGACAGACTTGAAGGTGCCTCTGATTTTGAATCGTGGAAACTTCGAATGATGTTGGTATTAATGAAGAATGAGCTAAAGACAATAATAGAAAATCCTCTTAAACCTAATGGAAAAGACGAGCTGGATAAATGGGAAAAAGACAATACTAGAGCAATGGAATTATTAGTGGATGGAGTGAAAAATCATCTACTACCTGTCATCACAAAGTTAGATTCTGCTTATGACATGCTCAAAGCCCTGAAAAATATGTTTGAGATCAACAACACCAGCAGAATCCTTACCCTTAAAAATCAACTCTCTAATATTAAAATGAGTAAAGGAGAGACTATCACCTCATACTTTATGAGGATAACCGAATTAAGGAATCAACTCTCTTCTATTGGTCACATTTATGATAATAAAGAGTTAACTATGATAACTCTAAATGGGCTCCCTATTTCATGGAAAACTTTAGATAAGGAGTAAGTGCTCGGGCCAAACTCCCCAAATTTGATCGACTAAAAGCTGACTACATTCAAGAAGAGTATAACCTGAAATCTAGAGGAATCATGGACTCCACTAAAGAAGACGTTCAGGCTCTCGTCACTAGTTCAAAAAGGAAAAAGGGTAAGAAGTCATATGATCAACAACCGTTCAAGAAACCTACAAACGTCTCTACAATGCAATGTTTTAGATGTGACAAATATGGTCACACTGCAAGAAAGTGTCCTGACAGACTTAGAATGCAAGCTTCCCTTGCTGAAGTCAGTAATTCAAATGTATGTTCATAGAAATATGTATTCTAAAGAAATTCAAGATACCTTATGATTGAGAGGGAGTTCACTCACAAAGATAAGAACACTTTTGAGGTAAACTTGACATTTTTTTTTATTATTATATTAATGATATTTTATAACTATATGGGCCCTGTGAAAATCATAAGGAAGTGACGACTTCCAAATGATTATCACTTGTATTCGGTAAAGTTATTGTAAGGTGACAATCTTACAATAACTTTCTCTTGTGGATAGAATCGCCGATAGAGGCAATCCACACTGAAGCTCGTGAGTTTGTGGATAGAATCGCCGATAGAGGCAATCCACACGAGAGCTTGTGGATAGAATTGCCGATAGAGGCAATCCACACTAAAGCTCGTGAGTTTGTGGATAGAATAGCCGATAGAGGCAATCCACACGAGAGCTTGTGGATAGAATCACCGATTGAGGCAATCCACAAATTGAAGCTCGTGAGTTTGTGGATAGAATTGCCGATAGAGGCAATCCACGCGAGAGCTTGTGGATAGAATCGCCGATTGAGGCAATCCACACCCTAAAGCTCATGAGTTTGTGGATAGAATCGCCGATAGAGGCAATCCATACAAGAGCTTGTGGATCGAATCGCCGATCAAAGCAATCCACCTAAGAATTGTGGATAGAATCGCCGATGGAGGCAATCCACTTGGGAACAAACCTTCGCAATTTATGAGCTTATTGTGATGTGCATTTTATCTTCCCTAACTAAGAGGGAGTGTTGATGTTTATAGCTTCGATCAGATAAAATGATCATAATATTATGAGAAAATAAATAATTGATATATTAATATATATATATGAAAATAATGGTCATTACTACTCTATATATTAATATACTATTTATCATTATCTCTTTATAATATTGAATTAAATAAACGTCATTGAATTGATAATATTGTTAAAACAATATGAGATAATATTATTCTACATTATATATGTGTATTAATATATATAATAATAATGATATTATTATATATATCAATATACATATACAATGTATAATGTATATTATAGTTGATAAAATAAACAATATTAATCTTATATTACATACCGAATTGATATTGGTTTAAATCAAATAAATACCGATTTGCATTATCGGGTTCTAATTTGTATGTTGAAGAGACGTAATTATATAGAGTCATGTCTCCTCAAGGAGACATGCCTCTATATTATTATATCTTCTATATTTATACTCAATTGCTGGTTGATTGAAGATAAGCATATACAGTATTTTGAATGCAAGTCTCATTCATCCAGCATAATATTAAATATTAATATATTCATATATCTATTACTATATAAGTAATATATATATATAGTGACTATATATTATATATATATTGAGACTATTATATATATATATATATATATATATATTGAATTTATAAAAGAAAATTAAAAGCCATATATTTTGATCTAAAATTTAACAAGAAGGAATACACTGCTCTCTTCTCCCTTTTCTAGATTGTTTTGTGATAAGGTGCCCTACCCTGTTGTGCATTGTCACTCGTGTATGTTCTTTTGCTTTCCTTTTGGTCCATTTTAAATTCAAATCCAATCTGTTTAGTCTAGGTACGGGTTGTCCATACGCAGATTTGAGCCTTTGCTCACAAATGAAGGTGAAAAAACGTTCAAAGAAGCCTTGCAAACAGAAGACCCAAAAGCACCTTCAGAATATGCTGAATTCAATGTGGGAATCAAATAATACTATGGAAAGACTGGAGAAGGAAGAAGAACCGCCTTTAAACAAGGGGAAAGAGGTAAGGATCCCTCTTTCCTAGGAGTCTTAGGGTAAACCCTAATGAATAAATGTTGAATGCAGTTAGAGAGGAATCTGGACTCAACAATGCCTGTTTTCCTTGCTTGTATGGATACCAAAAATCTGCCTGCGAGGAGATACTTTTAATAATTAGTTGAATAGTGTGTCGGGTAAGAAAATGGGTATATATATTGGTAACGGTCTCTTTGTCATTTTTCTTAAGAACTACAACATGCAAAAAAGAGTTCTAGAAAAATATTTTGGAATATTGGAAAGTCAATGTTTAAGCTATTGCTTGGTCTCCTAACTCAACTCTGAATGAAATCTTGTTTTGCTTGGTTCCAAGACAGATCAATGTGAAACATGTTCCCCTGCAAATGTGGGTTTTTTCCCCTCAGCTTTTGAAACCTATTGGTAAAAACCCTTCAAGTAGAAAATACTCACTCTACTTTACCTCATATGAATGTTGCTTGTTTCCTTTAATACAAGAGTACAAATCCCAGAAATATTCAATTTTCTCTGGATAGAAAAAATTATAGATGTGAAATAGAAGCTTAACTCCTTTTTTGTGTAGAACGGATCATCACCAAAAAAGAGCTTGTCCTAAAATATTTAACTGTATAAGATATCCCAAACCCTTGGGGGCAGCCTTTAATAATCAAGATGCTCAAAATCCGCAGCACAAGCGCTTCCTAACAAAAAAAACGGTGAATTGATATATGAAGTGATATCAAAAAAGACCTGTTGACGCAAGTTTTATGACCCATTCAACATGCAAAATCAAATACATAGCATTCCAAATGAAATGCCAAATCTCCAACTCTCTCTTGAACAAGGAAGCTCATATGCTAAACAATTCAGCTCATCATGTTGGGTTGTCCCACAAATCTTGCACTCGCCTAGTGATACCAATTCGAACAAACTTCGTGGATGTAATTGTGAATTTAAAGCCTCCCAAAATCAAGAAATGTCAACTTGATGAATGCCTTGACCATGAAAGTGTTACCCATCCTTCGAGAAGCTTCTTCTCTTTTAGATTTTCCGATTTTTCATTTTTTTTGGGATTTTCAAGTTTTTCACTTTTTTGGGATTTTTCACTTTTGAAGAGATCTTTCATATCTCAAATATAACTTGAAATCTCATACTTGTTGATAGTTCCATCATATTGGACCAATCAAGAACAATGTCTCTTGGTACCATGACACTGATGATGTTAGGAATATATTCATTGACTTCTATAAATAATTCTTCACTACTGAAGATAAGGTTTTTGGCTGTGCTCAAGAACAGGAATTGTGTGAAAAGATAGTTCCTAACAGTTTTTTGAAGAGATGGCTGTGGAGCTGGAAGAAAGGATCACCAAAGAGGAAATTTCCAATGCAATTTTGTCATTTCTGAATGGGAAATCATCTGGGGCAGATGGGTTGCCGATTGAATTCTACAAAGCTAGTATGGATTGGGTAGTGGATGATCTATTTGAGGCCTATCAAGAAGCTGGTGAAGGAGGATCTCTATGGAAGAACATAAATAGAGGCATTACAAAACTGTTCTCAAAGGATGGAGATAAGAGCAACATAAAAAACTGGAGGCCCATCACTCTTTTGAATGCACCATATAAATTTTTTGCTACAATGCTTGCCTTGAGATTGACAGAGATCCTTTCAGCGTATCATCAATGGCACTCAAATAGGGTTCATCAAAGGTAGATACATCTTAGAAAACTCAATTACCAATTTGGAATCCTTGGATTGAGCCAAAGAAATAATCAAAATGTTGGAATTTTATTGCTTGATTTTGAAAAAGCATATGATAGAGTTGAATAGCCTTTTGTGACGTATATTCTAGAAGCAATTGGCTTCTCTCAAGGAATTTGTAAGATGGTTAAAATCTTATTTCAAGATGCTAATGCTCAGGTGGAAGTCAATGGTTCCCTATCTGATCCTTTCTTTATAGGTAGACTGTAGATCAATAAGGCAAGGCTGCCCAGTGGCTCTTGCTTTACTTGTCATTGCCTCTGAAGCTCTATTGTATACCCTAAGAACTGATCTAATTGCTCCCTGACACCTCCTCTTTACTTAAAATTTAATTTGTTGATGAAACTGCATTGTTTCCAGCATTGACTGAGTAATTTGGATATTCTGGTGGCTAGATTGTGTGTCTTTTGCCAGGCTTCTGAATCCAAAATCTCAGATTCTAAATCTATTTTACTGAATTGGAAAGATGAGCCTCCTTTCCAAAACTTGGTTGGCAATGGGGTGGTGCTGATAAGTTTGTTAGATATTTGAGCATACTTTTCTCTGTTAGACCTTCTCTAAAAGATATGTAGGATTGGATGTTTGCTAAAATTGAAAAAAAAAGTTGAATGGTCAGAATAACAGTTTTCTCTCATCTGCAGGCAGAGTACAAATTTGTCAGACAATTCTTGCTTCGTACTCTATTTTCTAAGCCTCGGTTCGGTTCTTTGCAAGCTACCAAGTTGATAATGTTCAAAAACTAATCAGGAAATTCTTATGGTCTGATGGAAAAGGGCAAAACAATAAACATGTCAAATGGGAATGGTGTTGCTTTGATAATGAAAGTGGTGGTCTAGGTCTTAAAGATTTGAAAATGCAAGGATTTTGAAACCCATGTTTGGCAAAGAACCATGGAAGGTCCTTTAGCAGAAACATACAAGAGGCAGTACCTAAAGTTGTTAAACAAGGAATCTCCACCCTCATGATATTTTGTTTGGAAGGTTTAATATGAAACCTTCAGGATTGGCTATTTTTGTCAGTATTTGGAAGGCCTATAAGTTTAGGAGGCAGCTAGTCAATGGTTGTGAGGCAGTTAGTAAAATCAACAATAATATTTTTAGTTTCAGATCTATATGGTGGAATCCAAGACATAATAGCAAACCAATTGCTTTGATCCAAGGTGTTCTGCTAAGAAATGTGATAGTAAAGGAATATCATTCTTTAATGATATTTTGATAGTTGATAAGCCAAAAAGTTGGTCTCAATTGCAGATGGAATTCAACCTTCAAAATCCTAACATGAGGCCTTTTTTTGTTATTAAAAAAGATTTGGATTCAATGCAGTTCTCAGTTAAGGTTAAATTCAATCCTCAATGTTTTGAAAACTTTAAATGGAAGGATGGTACCCCCTTCTTAAACATCAAATCACATAAACTTTATAAAATATTGTCTCAAAACCAAGAGGTTTTTGATCATGTGAATAAGGTCTGGAATCTCAGTTTGGATAAGAAAGAATGGTTTGTAACTGCCGTGAAGATGTCGAAAAAGTTTTCTTTAAATGTCACTATGCTTCAGCCGTCTGGTCCATTTTTATGGATGATATTTTGTGTTGGGGCTATAGGGACCATAGTTATGAGACTCAGACTCGCCTCGGATCCAACAAGCATGTTTTGAGTTCGGACTCAAACTCAGTGAAAAAAATTAGCAAAGAATTGACAAAGTGAAAAACCCAAAAAATTCAGAGATTTTGAAGGATTTAAAACTTGTTTCATGCACCCTTTATGAAATAAACTCTAAAGACACAATAACACCATCAAATAGAAGCTAATTTGATCACATACACAAGCATACGTTGATTCCATAGGTATAAATGCAAATATTAGCTGAACGAAATAACACACTTAGATATATAAATATTGTCAAATCTATAGAAAGCTCATGGAATATGAAATCCATGGCATCAAAACAAAAATTAAAATATTATGGCTCAAAGGAGGTTGCATTATTCATCCCAATGGAGCAACAATTCATGCACTGGCATCTAAGATGGGTCCTAGAAGATGATGTAACCATGATATTTGCTTGTGTCTCAATGATTGGATGCATGTATGCAGGCATACATCCATGCATGCATGCATGCATACATACATACATCTAGACATCCATCTAGGTATGCATGCATACATTTATATATACATGCACACATACACACAATGTACATAAAGACATACATACATACAATGTACTTCACACACGTACATACATACATACACACAAACATACATAAATAATAAATATAGTATACAGCTGCAACCCAATTTACCAAACCCAAGAGAAAAATAAATTACAGTATCAAGGTGCCAAAACTCTGACCTCATACCAGAACTGTCAAGTCCCCTTTTGTTAAAAATTGGATTCTGGTCAATATTAACCCATTTTATTCTAACATAGGTTAATTGAACAGATTCAGGGAAGAAAATAATTTAATATTTATGAATGTCTAAATATTCTCAATATCAAAAGGACATTTAAGTATTAAATTATATATTTGGAAACACTTGGTGGGGCATTGGATTTTGTGCCATAATGAGGAGTTTGTAATATTTCTAATTAATGACTTTCCACCAAGAATGGAGTGGGAAATTGAAATATCTCTAATTAATTAATTTCCCAACAAGAGCAAATGTGGCAAGCAAAAGGGGAGTGGAAAGTGTTGCATGATGAATTTTAGAAATTTTCCACTAAAACTCTTTGACAGCTCAATGACGACTTTTGGCAATTGTCATAACCAAAGTAGCAAGAATTCCCGAGGAAGTTTGAATTTGGGCACCAAAATCTTGCATGCGGGATGGATATAAATATTGTAATTTTGGTCTTTTGAAGGGTATTCTGGATATCACTCATTCTCTCATATTTGCAGATTTGCAAGAAGATTCTTCAATGGACGAAACCTTGTTGGAGTAGACAGCTTGTGGACAAAAACCCATGAGGACCACGTGGTCAGAGGACGGAAACCCTTTGCTCACAGTGGGCAATCTCATTTAGAGTTTGCATTTGGGCTGAAGGACGATGGGAGATTAGCTAGTTTCTTCATTTCAGTTTGCAGGACTTTAATAGAGTTGTTTAATGAGTGTAGTTGTGTGTTTGCTGTTGTTGTAAGTTATTTGTGGGTGCATTACAGCACTATGTTGATGTTATAATATTTGTAACGGACTATATATTGTGCATATTTCCATTTGGAAGTCAAACAGTGACATTGGTGGTGTTTTTATTACGCTAAGTAATTGGTAAAAAATATTTGATGTGTTATTAAACACAGATCAAGAATGATCTATATATACAAGTGTACAAGAGAATGTTTCTATAATGAACAGAGAGAGAGAGAAATAGAAACATTATGAAGAGAGAAATAGAAGCAAAAGGAAGTTTCCATATTGAACAGAGAGAGAATATGGAAACATGGAAGAAGAGTGACCATTAGAATAGAAACAAATCTACGGAAGAGAGAGAAACATGCATAGAGAGATATTTAACTCTAATAGTTTTAAGTGATTCCGGTAAATTGTGGGAGTGATAGTTTGTGAATTTTGTCTAATATTTTGAAGTTTGGGAGATTTTGTGTTGCTGCTATTATTAATCAGTTTCAGAGCCAATTATATGATGCTCATATCAGAACAATCAGTTTCAATAACACTCTCTAAGGTTTCATTGAAATTGACCTCTTATGTGCAAGACTAGCTAGCTAGATTTGGTGTTTTTAGTGAGATTTGGTATTACATTTGTGAATCTAATTTCTAGATTCTAGAATTAATTACTTTTTGGATTCAGGGCATTACAAGAACTCGCAACTTAGTTTAAATCATATTCAAATGGTATCTTATTGCTTATCAAATCATCAAATGATAGCTGTAATCGCTAATCCATGATATAGTGCACAAATGTTGCAAAGAAGCTCCACCAATAAGGCTTGCAATAATTCACTAGGCTTGGAGAAAAATGCAACCAGCTATTTCTGTACCCCATGCTTTGAAATCTATTTAGAATGCCAGGAACGCCAATACAACAAAATACGGTACATGATTAACTACTATATAGATCCCCTAGAGAAAAAATCTATGACAAGAAAATATCACCACAAAATCTGGACCAACAAGAAAATGGGATTTCGATCATGTACCATGGAATTTTGAAGTAGAGATTAATAAGTTCATTTTATTCATATAATATACTTATTAACTCCAATGGGGCATGCAACGTCAAATATGTTGAAAATCTTTTACATGAGTGAAGGTTTATCATTTTAACCCTAGCTGTTAGCAGTACAAGCTGATTTAAAGTTGCAAGCAAGTGATAGGATATTTATTTACTTTCAAAATGGCATGTGCATACAATAATTTCAAGATTAATTTTAGTAATACAGCCCATGATTTAAATAAGACAATATAATATAATCCTTAGCACCTTCAATAGAACAATTTCAGGGGAAAAAAAAACTGGGAATGCACTGATTGCCCTCTTTCACCCATATAGGGTGACTGCAAGCTATGATACTTGTCAAGATTCAAAACTAAAAAACAAATAAATAATAAGATTAGGAAACCTCACCACTGCAACCATAAAGGCTGCTTTCAAATTGCCACAAGCCTCACAACATGCTTTGGTAGTAAGAAATGGGAACCATCTGCAAGATGTTCATAAATATATTTTTCAGATGAAGATGAACAATTCGTAATTTCAAATTTAATGGTCCAAACAAGCATTACCTATGCCACTGTCCGCTCGCACCAGCTGAAAACCCTAAAATATTTCCAAATGCCAACCATGAAGTATATACAGCATTTGAGTAGTTTCTCTGCTCTGGACCTATTTCAACATTGTAAAGAATCCAAATGTTTACCAAATTCTTTATATAACTAAAGGTATGTCCATAAACAGTGCTGCATATCTATAAGTAGTAAAAAGCTTCAGTATGGCATTAAGATGTTCATTCCATCATGTAAAGCCTGGTTATGAACATAAATTCACCTGAAAGATCTGCAAGCAAAGCACGTGCTGGACCCTGGAGAAAATGCCATAATAAATTAGGAAGATGTCACATGTATAAATAAATCGATGTGGCCTGCAAAATTTTCTTCTGTTTAAACTTTAAACTAACCCTTACTGTGCTTGTAATCATTAATAATTTAATAGGTTCTAAAGGAAAAATTAATGCAGTAAATTCCAAACAAAAACTTAAATCACTAAGAAAGCAAAATTCGCTATTGTAGGTTTCGATTGAATCTTTTCCCATTTTCATTAGTTACCAGCTATGTTGCCAGTTCACTTTGGTTTCAGGTCTGGGTTCAGTTATACACTGATTTCTTTTCCCAGGACTCAGTAAAGTACAGCTGGCTTCAACTGATTATTAATAGTTCAAATGTAAATTGCCAAACATAAAAGATAAGACAAAATGGTTTATATTAGTGCATCTGCACATCTAAATTCAATAGAAATCATGATATTGCTCTTCATCAAGAGCATCAATGTCATCAGCTGGTTTGTTGGAAGGACAACCAGCATCAGTGCTACTCCCGCTAGCTGCACCATGCAAATGATGCTGTGTACCAGCCTCATGCCCCTAATACTCAATTGAGACTGAGGAAAGCTGTTAGAAAGGGTTAGTTTCTCCTTCTTTCTTTAAAGCTTTTCTATTAGAACTTTATTGTTTGGAGTCCCAGGTAAGCAGTTTCTCCCTTGGTTCACCCAGGGTGTTGCCCCCAACCCTCTGGATTTGGCCTGGACCAGGATCAAAACAAAGTTTGTATCAGTTTGGGTTCAACCAAGGTTCCTCCAGAACCTGGTAATATAGGTTACCAGTTTAGACCAACCACCAAATGACATCTAAGAAAAATAATGCATTTTTGGTAAAGAAAGTAAACAGATTTCCCAGTTTCCATGTGTTGTCTAAATAGGACCATCTGCCAACCAAACATTACGGTTTGAGGCACATTTTAACAAATTGGGAAGTACTCACATGACTCACATGTACTTGCCAATAATTCCTACTGGTGAGCAATTGCAAGGACTAAGTCCCTGATGAGTTCTTCTAGAAATTGTGGCAATATATTTTCAAAAGCTCACAATAAAATAAGAAGAATATGCCAACTCCCATGTAGTCCCCGACAGTTCCTTCTGGTGAGTAATCACAACTAACGCACCAATAAGTTTCTGCGAGAAATCACAACAGTATACTTTCAAAAATTCATGATAAAACCAGAAAAATATGCCACCAAGTTGCACCAAGGGAAAAACTCATCCAACATTGGGTATAAAATGGCGGCACAATTTCTTTTATTTCTGACCTTGAATTTTTGGTGGACGGAACCATTTTTCACACAAACCCTTCTTCATGCAATGTGATGTCCCCGTTTTGAGATAGGATTTAATAATAAATAATCCTTAAATAAATAAATAATACATAATAAATTTAAAATTATAGTGAATAACAATTTAACAAATAAATAGATAATAAATAATAAGATTTAATAATAAATTAAAATATGATAAATAATAATCATATTTAAATATAAATAAATAATATAATTACAATAAATAAATAATTGTAGCTATAATATACTAAATATCATATATTAAATACACTATATTGTATTAAATAAAATGCTAAAAGCATACACGACAAAAAGTCGGATGCCTTGACCATAAATAGGAACCCTGACCCTTCCTCAAGAGTTGCCTCCCCCACACGGGTAGAAATGACCAAGTTGGGGTAATATAAAGATGGGATGGGTTCAGCGAAAGAAAGGAGAACCACGCAAGATATAGTCAGTTCTTACAGACCATAACATCACGTCACCTCTGAAGAAAGGCAATCGTATTTCAAGTGCAAGCACACTAGTGCGGTCTGCAAATACCAATTCAACTCCCATTCATTGAGGGGATAGAGAGAAAAAGGATTAAGCGCAGAGGTATCAATTTGGAGGAAGGAATTCAAAAATACAGATAGGAAATACCTATAAACATCAAATGAAGTCTGCAAGCTAAATAAGCGGAGGACTTAGGGGATATCGTGTCTACAGAGCAACTGGAATAGCCCATGAAGAAACGATCAAATATTTGATTAAGCATTGAAGGCACATATAACGTCCTCATCTCTTATCGAGCTGTAGAGAATATAGGCAGAGTCGTGATTGTACAGGAAAGAGTCAGGATTCACTTGTGATCGGTTCACATGGAATGGGTCTTGCTAATCATTGATGTAAGATTACTGCTAGGCTCGCCTTCAAAGCACCAATATCAATTAGCGACTCCTATTCATTCATATGAGGCAAATCATCAAGTTGACATATATTGATACAATCAATCCCATATTGTCGTGATTGAGTCGCACTCTAAAGATGGAAATCAGAAAAAGAACCTACGACAAGGAAGACCTGGATCCAATATAACATCGATAGAAGCCGAGGAGTATACGGGACAATTCCCAATTTCAGTTGGTCAACATTCAGTAATATTGATAGCCACTAAAAGGATTGTAGTCAATATCCTAACAAAGAGAATATCGACACACCCAATCCTCCATGACACGTGAGTCTCAAGAGCGGTGTGCACATCCACTAAGGCAAGTCATACTATTGATCATTCCTAATGCCAGCAATGACTATCGAAGACGGACATATGAGATGACCGGTGAAGGTAAGATATAAGAACAAGTACTGGCAATTATAAAGGCAAACATCTGATAAACTCAGATTACAGAATACTGCTTCTGTCTACAGCGATATCAACTAATACCGACCCTTCTAAAGATTGGTCATCGCATATAATGGTAAGGAAGAATATGATTACTAAGGAATAGATAGACGAAGTTGTCAGAACATAGTGGATACTTCTTACAAGACAAACACAATAAGTGTTCGGTGTTTAGACCCATTTAATCAGGACCCACAAATATTCTCATATTGAGATCGTCCATAATACAATGACCCCTCTGTAGACATAAATCAGTATCCGTTAATCTATAACGATCTCGCCATATCGTCCAAAGCATGATGGATATATGATATACATGATCGATGCTGTTGATTAAGAATAATCTCCATCCTATAGAAACTGTCAGCTTGAGAATTATATCAGACTTATTATTGATAGTAAAACCCCTACAATATCAGTCCTCATTATATCAAGTTATCGGTCATCAAACCTTAAAGGTATTACAATCTGAATACCACCACATAAAGGAAAGACATAATAAAGGAATCGACTGGTAAGAAAGCCTATGCACGTCTAAGTACAATTGTGGTAACAGAGTAATAGCAATGTCCAGAGGTTTAGAGTTTCAAGCCTCTGCCTTCAAGATCGATACACTTATTCAGCTATACCACAATTTTATTATGAACACCGAAACAAAGACAAATCTACTTAATCTGGCATGCTTGGCTGTCATAGTTCACGTTAATGCACAGGAAAGGAGCCTGCTATTAGTTTCTTAGAAGGAGTAATTGAGAAGCTTCAAAAGAAATGAGGATTGAGGAACCTATCAAATATTTTAGAATCCAAATAGCTGTAAGAGTGCAAAAGGTTGGTAAAAGCGCTCTAGATAAGTGTGACAAATATCAGTTCTACTGTTTATGCAAGCTACCACCAAGGTTTCAGAGGGCAAAAATTAGGGCAATCCCCAAAAGGGGACATTACATGCAAATTCCAACAATTTTACACTGCTGATGGGATATTTTGGCATGCTGTTCTTTGGTTAGGGCACACTTTGACTATGACCAGACCTCCATTGCCCAAATTTGTGGGTTGTTGATTGTTCCATTTCAAGGTCATTTAACTTGTTCAAAGCTTCCACAGGCTTCCATTTACACGTGTATTTAAATTTAATAGCCGTTTTTTTTAAAATGTTGCAAAATTTAACTCTCAAATTTCCACAGGGACTGCTATTATAATTTTAAACTTCTAAAACTCCAAACCCCATGAGGACTAGTATTTTAAATTTAAAAGTCTTCAAAACCATAATTTAAATTTTTTTTTTTTCAAGTTGTAAACTTTCATCAAGAACTGCCATTTTACATGTGTATTTTGTCATGCCTTCGTTGTCTGATTCCAAACCTGTTGAAGAACTTTTGATCATTGTATACAAAAGAAATTGGATAAACAGTTGAACCAATAATCATGCTAAGGCCTTGAATTTTTATTGAAGAATTAAACTTTCACAATACCTTGACATTGCTCAGTTGTAAGTATTTGACCACTTCCTGACCAGCACACAGCAATCACTCATGTTTATCACTGGAAACTCAGGAATATCATAAAAGTTATTTCCTTAATACATCAACTCTGTCATGAAGAGTGAATTTGAACTTCTGGGATATTATAAAAGATATATTTATGGATGCATGAATTCTATTATAGAGACTGTACAGTGAATTTAGATTCCAAATAATTGTACAAGGATTTTGCTACATGAAAATTTGAAGTTACCAAAATCAAGGAAACCTGGGGACGTGTCCCCAGCCCCTTTTGAATCATTCCCATTTCCAGGATGTCTTGAGGATGGAGCGATGGGTTGGTGACATCCCCTAGCCATCCCTAAGATCTGGAAAATAGTAGAAAACAACCTGGCAACATGGGGACGGCAACGATTCTTAGAGGGGATGCCCCCTCTTTCCATGATAGTTGGGGATGTCTCTGATGTCCCCTAACAGTCCTTGGGACAGACAGCCATCCCCCATTCCCCAACACATTTTAAAAAAAAAGTCTCAAATGCTTTTAAATTGTGATATTGCTATCAGGCTTCAACTGTGTAGTTTTTTGAGTCAAACTCATTGACCCATGTTCCATGAGTAGTGGTTCACACAAACCCATCTCTCATGAGAATGAATAGAACACTTAGCACTCGTTGGATCTAGGTGATGCTCACAGAGGTGAAGCACCGGGACTTCCTAGGAGGTCACCCATCCCAGTACTACTCCAGCTCGAGCGTGCTTAAATTGTTTTTATAATTTCTTTTTGTCGGTCCCCACACCTCAGAAATAGTGCACAAGTGTTTGATAAATTTCATACACATTAAACTACATATGTCAGTTCTAACTGGGTTAGGTATCACAACAAATCTGGGCAGCGAGCACAACAGAATTTCACAAACACCCGGAGAACTTGTTAATGCATATGAAAGCAATTATAGGTCTGCAACACTGGATTTTCACTGATATGAGGGGTAAACATGTTTGAATCACTGAAAAAACACTTAAAAATCTGAAAAAATGAACAACAGATTGGTAATAAGTTTTACAAACACTCAGAACTTGGAAGTGTGTAAAAATGTGGTTGCATGTCTGCAACATTGGACTTGGGTAACAGGTCTGAGACATAGCCAAAAGAAAATATGAACAACAGCTTGGTAATTAGTTTCATGTCTACTGCTATGCCTGGTAAATTACATACATGAAAGAATAATACAGATGGCAATGCGTACCAGAGATAGGAGTAAAATATATCTTCATTAGCTCATGAATTCATTACAGAGAAGAAGACTAGAGATGGTCTGCCAAGGATTACAATTCATCCGACTCTACACTACTACCTTCCTTGGCAGTACACAACGTATTTAAAGGACCCAATGGTTGCCAAGAGAGACACAACTATCAACCAACCGACACTAACAACTACCTGAGAGTGACAACCAACGGACAATTAATACATTTACAAATACTCAATTTTATCAACCATAACAATAGACATTGTACGTCGACTACATCATCATCCCCCCCCCCAAAGAAAAAGTACTCTTCCAGACGACAAGTATACATCAATTAATATTCAGGAAGACTAATGGCAAGAGTGTAGACAATGATTTGTACTGTGCCAACTCAACAGTGTGGTTTACTTCAAAAATCAAATGGAGGTCTAGGGGCAATGCCTCCAACAAGGTCAAGGGGTAGTGCCCCTTGCGGGGATCTGAGGGCAGCTCCCCCAGAGGGGGTCAAGGGGAAGCACCCCTTTGCAGGGGTTTGGGAGCAGCACCACCAGCAGGGTTGAGGGGCAGCACACAAAACTCCATGGCGTGCATCATTTTCTTGATTTATTAAGATGACAAAAACAGTATTCATAAGGCCCAAAAATAAAGATTTTGCAGTATTAAACCATCGTACGATGTCAAAATTCTAATCAAATTGTACTCTCCACCAGAATTGATCGTCCTACTACTTGTTGTAAGGAACTTGCATGTGGTAACACTTGTTGTTGTCGTACTAAAGAATTGAGAAGCCATATGATGCAACTAAGACAATGTACGAACTGCCCTTGAAGATGTCGCACAGAATGTCATCAACCACTGTAATGTCCCCTTTTCTATAGTAATGCATATTATGCCTGATTAGCCTATCTAGCCATTCGGATAGTCTAATGGCCGCTTTACAGAGGATGCCAGTCAGTCACATGGTTAATTGGGCATTTATTTAATATCTGAGTTCAGACTCTATAGTTGGGGTACTTTATTTCATAAAGTAATATTATAAAGTCACTTTAATATTATAACTTTAAGTTACTTTATTTTTATAAAGTGACTTAAGTGACTAAAAGACGAAAGTGCTTTTTTATCCCACATTGCCTAGTTGGTGTAATGGCTCTCATTTTGAGGTTATAAAAGATCTTCCTTGGGAAAAGGACCATGAGAATTTATAAAATTAAAGATTTTATATCCGGTTGCTTGGATGTGACTGATTTTCTTGAGGACGTAGCCCCTTAAGATTTTTATGGAAATTGGACATAGCCCCAATATTCCATCCTTGGTGAAGTCATCCAGATTTCACAAGTGAAATGAATTTGCAGATATAGAAGGAAGTTATTACAGCAGTATTTTCAATCGATCCAGCAAACAAGTAAGTTCAGAATACCAGCATTGTCTCATCATTTTACACTGGCTCGATTCATTCCAGGCAGCAAAGGTATTCGATTTGCATTGGTTATTCAATATCTCCAGGTGGAATACAGTGAGTAACCAAAGAGGTGACATTGGAGTGAAGACCCATTGAAAAAAGCAGAATCATAGACCAGGGGAGGGTCTACATGGAGTGAGCACCATAGGGGCCGCTGTAACAAGGTACCCGCGAGCTCCTCTTTTCCACAACCGACCGGTGTTAGCTAGCACGGGCTCGCTGGGAAGTAACAGCGCACAAGGAGGGACGATGCCTTTGTGAGTTGAGTGGACATCCGAAGGTGGTGCAGGTGCAGCGTTTTACCACCAGCCACGTACAGGGAAAACATTTTTAGCAGACGTCGGCCACTGGTGTTTGCAGATTGGCGCGACTCCATAGCATCATTTCCCAGCCGCGCGGCAGACTGAGATCATCCACATTGCGGCAGGCAGGAAGTATCGTTGGACAGCAGGAGTATCGAGTTGCAGGAGTCTCGGGGGAATCATATGAGTGCCATCTACTGCGCTGAAGATATCCTCTCAGCCTTACGCCAGACAGTGATAGCAGGTGCTGGCATCGACAAGAATCATTCCTTCATCCACTGCGGGCAAGCCTACATACTGTCCAGGTAGTTTCGACAGCAACTGGAAACTTGTTTGTGGATTGCATAATAGTGATTTATGGTTGTATGAACTATCCATATAGTGGAAATATTTAATCATATTGTTATCGATCATTGAGTGAATATATTGCTTGTTAGCTTGAGAATTAAATCTGAAAAGTTCATGAACATCTTATAGCATGTATACAGTGATTATTAGAATCTGCAGCTTGTATATCTCAGAATGATTAAGGAATGTTAGACACTTATCATATTACTCCGGTGAATTCCATAAACTGCTTAAAACAAGAATCCATCAGGATAGGAGCTCTAATCAAGAAATTACAGTATTGACCTCAGAGTTAAGGATTTTACAGTCACTTTTCCGGCACATACTAGTTAGAGTCCTTACAACCACGCACCCGTAATTGCCAAACCACAAGCCAAAAACATGTGTTGTACGTCGTACAGTATGCCATGAACGTATCCATACGTTGCCAAACAATGAGCAAGAAACATGTACTAAACGTCTTACAATATGCCATGAACCAAGTGCACGTACGATATGGAGGAGCATTTTTGTGAGTCGTATGCATACGGATTGAAGTGATCTTTTGTTGAGCTGTCATACGGTCCAAAAAATCGAACATTGCCATACAAGGTGTACTTTCTGTTGTACAGTAATAATTTTCTTGCCAAACGGTAGCGTGCAGTGTTGTCGTACAGTGTAATGATGATATTCAAGTTGTACAAGATGAACACAAAAGTGTCGTATGACACTGCTTAGCCGTACAGGAGGAATAGATGGCTGGCACATGGTGAGGTAACCACTTTGTCGTACAGTGTGCAATGAATCTGAATGGTGCCATACGGTATGGAATGAATTGGAAAGATGTCGTATGGTATGGAATGAATCTTAAAGATGTCGTAAGGTGAGAGACTTGGGAAGCCCTATGGGAGGTGGATGATTATAGTGTCCTATGGGATGCCTAGTCTGTATAGAAGGGATCAGAATCTCGTGCTTTGCTACCATGCCATATGTCACCAAGTCTTGGAGTTTGTTGCACGTTGAGTCCCAAATTATGTCATACGTTGAGCATTGGAGTTAGTCGTACAGTACTTAAAGTGGTTGGTCATACGTTGAGCATTGAAGGTAGTTGTACGGTACTTGAAGTAGCTGGTCATACCAGATTTAGTGGTTGTATAGTGTTAAAAAGAGGTCATACAGGATTGAAGTTGGCAGGCTGTACTATCAAAAATTGAGACCATACCATGCCAATATTTTGCTTTATTAATATTTTTTATTTTCAACTCTTGCTTTTTCTTTACATTTTCCACCTTCATACTATCAATTTTGTCATCCACAACTTTACACACTTTCATTCGCTGCTCATCATAGCGAGTTGTGGCTCCAAGAAAATTACAAGTTGGCAAAAATACTTCATAGTCCTCCATTTTCAAGTAGAATAGTCTATTTAGGGAACTCGTCTCAACCTCCAAGCAGCTTCCAAGTTCTAACACCCCTTTGTCATTGGATTCTATTACTTTTCCTTCCTCCATCTCAAAGTCTTCGCCCTCAGACTCTGAGTCGGATGCCAACTCTTACCTCACCACTTGGCTCTGCAAGTCGATAACGTACTTCCTCCCGTCACTCTCAATAGAGAGTGTGTTCTTCCAATTGTGGTTTGCTTTCACTGTGATCAGCCAACCCCTTCTGAGGAGGGCGTCATATGTCTTCTTTGCCAACGGAATGGCAACAAATTCCAAGAAGAAATACTGAGTGCCAATGTTGATCTTTTGTGCCATCAGTGTCCCAAGTGGTTTGATGTCGTGTTGGTTGGCACTTACCAGATGGAAGGTTGGTGGCCAGAGTGTTGGCTTGTCGAGCACCTTCCATGTCTCCTTTGGTAGTACATTCACGTCAAAGCCTCCATCCCATTATCTCCATCTTGACAACAGTTGGCTTCCTCCCAATGCCTACTCTCAGCAGCATCCAGTCAATGGCTATACTGTCTGCTGGCTCTTCTGTCGGCTTGCCATGGTTCTAGCCGATTATGTACATTGGTAATGGCCATCTTTAATTGTGGCATAGTCTGCAGAAGGTAGAATACACATACGAGTACAGCGGCTAGCAACATTTGTCTCAATATAGCTTTCTCGAACTCCGACCGCAAAGGGGTACTAGCGGCATCATTTGTGGCCTTTCTCTTTTCCGCCATCACCCGTTCAATGTCAACTCTCGCTTCCCGAAGTCTTTCCTTTTTTGTACGGGGGTCGGGATAGACTGCCTTCTTGGTTTGGAGTTTGGTGATTACCAATACTTCCTCCACTGGGTCTTTTACGTCTAGCATATTTACTCCCTTTTGCTTTGGGCAGTCAGCGTTCTCATGGTTCCCCAGACTACAACACTTGCACAACAAACTCATGTTGTTCTACCCGCTTTGACAATCCCGCACAAAGTGACCCCACTAATTGCACTTGCGGCAGTGTATGATAGGACGTCCTCTAGAGTCTAACTGTATTTGATTCTGTCGTTGATTTCCATAGCCACTAGGCGATACATTTTGTTGTTTCGATGTTGTAGACTCTCCCTGTGTGAAGAGTATGTGCGTGCTTCTGGTCTTCAAATTATATGGACACTCCTTTATTGAATGACCCATCACCAAGCAAATCTCACAAAACATCATTTTAGGACAATTACCTTTTGTGTCCCCTTCAATTTTTGCACTTTGTACACCATAGTTCACTACTTTCTTTATTGGTTCCTTTCTTGGCCTTCAATTCCTTCATCATATCTCACCGAAGGGCCTGGATTGTTGTCGATTCATCATCGCTACTACCCTTTGTGTTATTGTCATAATGTGTCTTCCTCTTCCCTTGGGAAGATGTCTTGTTTTCACTATCGATATCATCGCTCGATTTTAGGCATCAACGTACGAGGGTGGACGCAACCAAGGATTAGTGGGGTCTGTAAGGTCGGGCATTCTCCAAACCTTTGGTCGGATGAAAGTCGAATATGAACACTTACTAACTTTGGCCGACCAGGTATCCAAAAAAGGTCAAAGGGACCGACAATGAAGGATTTGGTGAAAAGTGTGAAGATGAATTGGACTAAGTAAAGGGTTTAGACCATAGTTCGAGTTTAAAGGAGGATCAAAAATTTCAAATTTTTGGGGAAACAACAAGCTTTGATTGGGGATGAGGATTCAAAGGACGCAGAGAATCCCAAAATCCTTAACAAAGACCAGTGCCTTGTCCATTGGGCAACAAAGTCAAGAAGTGGCAGAGGACTGGGAGCTGCTTGCAAAAAAATGGAGGGGAAATGAACATGAGCCAAAAACTACCAAGCCAAAACTGACAAAAACCTACAGCACACCAAAAATCTTATTTACAAATGAATAGAGCAACGAGCCCCTACCTCCGAAAGTATTTCAAGGTGCTCATGTGAAACCATTGACAGGCTAGGAGAAGTATGATCCTCTGTGGAACAAAGGATTGTGGCCATATGATGTGACGAACAAATAATTGCAACTTGACAACAATTCCAATGCCAAATCTCAGACTAATGGAATGCAAAAATTTGATGTAAATGTAGTCATGCCCAATCAGCCACCCTTCATCATAAATCTCTGAATCATAGTCAACATTAGTTATGACTTCATTAATTCCATCTGAGCATGGGAAAGGAATACCAGAAACCAAGCAGTGTTTCTGTAGATTGTTGACTGAATCAATCTTTAAACATGCGGACACTGATTGTGGATTCTGAAAATTACATTCTATAAGCATGGGGTCAGGTTTAATAGAAAGAACCTCTTCTCTTTTTGCACCAAGAAAATCACCACCGAAGGTATCAGCAGATTGGAAATGCATTTTATCCAAACTTTCATTAGGTTCAATTATCAAATCATCAGACTCTTCATCTTTATTAATCGAGCCATCATCATAGGAGGTAAGAAGATGAAATGGAACCTTTCGAATCTGCATAACTTTTTCTTCAGGAAAAGAGTCCTTGAAAGTGAGCAGACTCGTTGCCTACTCTTGTGGCTCTTTTTCCCTAATTCCTTTGTCGAGAAATCCGAATGATGGAAATTCAAGTTGTATCATACAAGAATTTGATTGACTGACTTCTACATTAACTAGATTCTTAAACTCCTTTTCATTCTCATCATTAAAAACAAAGGTTTCCACTTCTAGGCTACAATTTAAAAACTCCTTTGCTTTCCTTCATCAATGTCAGAAGTAAATATTTCTAATTCGGGCAGAAATGAAGGCATAGATTTAGCATCATCCAAACCTTCCTCTATATCACCGGAGTCACAAGTGAACGCATCGATTCTAACTTCAATAATGTGGCTATTTTCATCCTCGATTCCACACCGGAGATCATCATTTGAATCTTTTAGACACCAATTTGGGATAACAACAATCTTGTGCTCATCTGGTAACGTTTCTTTTTCAAGAGAAATGAATGGTTGCACAATTTGACTCATTTGCATGCATGTCAAGAGAGATTCCGGCTCTTTACCTTCATCCTGGTGCAAATTCTTTTTTTGCTGCTGATTATTATTCCATAGTACTGATGATTCAACCAATGTCAAGAAAGAGTCGTTTTCATCCAGGATAGTAAGATTATGAAGAAGACAAGAGTGTGTAGCAGCATAAGAATCACCATCTTTAGGTTCCTCTTTAAGCAGTCTTAACTTCTCTATTGCCGCCTGCAATCTACAAATTTCTTGTTCGAGGTCTTTGAGGAAATAATATATGTGATGCATGCTTTTTAACAGCAATGCAGATTTGAGGTCTTCAAATGGATGCAACTTTTTCTTCTCAGCTTCACCAATACTTTCTTTGAAGGCATTTAAAAATGAATGAAGTACCTTTTCATTTTCAGCTAGTATTTCTCAAAAAGTTGGTGTAGACCATTTTTTGGGTTGGGGCTGATTTCTTTTCTTGGCCTAGTATTGAATCATTTTTCTGGGATCTTTTAATTAAACAGAGTCACCACCCTTATTTTTGGGAAGGCATCATTTTATATCTAAAACAAGAAAGTACTAGTCTTTCTCACTCCCCAGCGGAGTCACCAAAAATCTAATAGTTTCAAAATTTGTTCTTGTAAAATAATTCCTAAAAATGATTCCCTGGCCCGAGATATAAAACAAGAAAGTACTAGTCTTTCTCACTCCTTAGCAGAGTCACCAAAAATCTATTAGTTTCAAAATTTGTCCTTCTAAAATAATTCCTATAAATGACTCCCTGGCCCGAGATTAAAGATAAACTAGAAACCAACAGTTGGAGAAGTTGTCACTAAATGGGCAACTTTGGTGTAGTGCACCCATGACTAGATCAGAGATAGTCTCAGATTTCATGTTTTATGTGTTTGTAATAACTGGATGAATCCTTGAGATCATCATATTTTGCTTTGGATCCACTTGTGTGGTCAAGGATCTCTAAGGCACATCTATAAGCCTTGAGATGCCTTAGTCCAATGGGATCAGTAGTCTTTAGGAATAAGTTGATTTAGGTTTTTTTATGTTTTAATGAGTTTTAGTATTGATTCCGTTAGATTTGAGTCATTTTAAACATGTTTTGATAGGATTAGAGGTTAAAGCCTTAAAATAAGGTCTTAGAATGCAAAAAGTGAGAATGCAAAAAGTGCCAAATTTGCAAAATGTTGCAAAAAAGATGTAAATGTTACTTGAGCAACTTTCAAAATGTTGCTCGAGAGATGCAAAGTGGAAGACCAACGGTCATACTGGGATTTGGATCATTTTGGCTTCACATCTGATGATGATTTAAGGTGTTTCTTCGAGTCCAAGAGGCTAGAAGATTGTAATTGAAGTTCTGATGCAAAATCAATGGAAGATGAAGAGTTTTTCTGAGCAATTATGACTGGTACGGTCGTGCATTGTGGAGTAATTGTAAGTTGAGTTCATGCATTGAAGCTTCTCAGTGTTTTCTTAACATTACAGTAGGATTGAGATTGATTAGTTCAATGTAGGAGTGTTTTTGAATCATTTTTCTGAGACTAGCCCAGGAAGAGGTCTAAAAGAAGCCCGTTTCACAAATGGGGACATAAGTTGCATTTGCACAGGTGAAATTCCTCACCCTTCTGGAAAATGCAAGTTAGGAGTGTATATTTATGGATTCGAAAGGCTCAGAATGTGGCTGGAAGGGTAAGGCATGTTTGCATCAAGACCTAGGCTGAATATCTCAATGTATTCAGCCAGGAGAAGGTATAACAGAGTTAGTAGTTTGAAGAGTTGATTGGTAGGAGCGAATTGAAGGTGGATTTGTGTTAGTTGGAGTGTGTAGAAGGTGTCTAAGGCCCTGTATCAATCCCATGAACCCATTTCCTATCACTTGCTTTGATATCCAAGCCTAATTTGGCCAATTAGGTCTGAGAACTTAGTAAGGGTTAGGTACTGCAGGAGTGGAGTTGGATCTTAAGACTTTGGGATCGACCTAACTTCCAAAAGGGTGTTTGAATCTAACCTTAGATTTCATAAGCTCTACCAAGAAGAAAAGTTGTGTTTCATAAACTAGTTGGAAAGACCTACTGGGATTTCTAGGACAATCAGGGTTTGGCATGTTGAAGAAGATGAAGGATCAATCTGAGGGTTGATTCCCTATCCTTACATCATAAGTAAGGTGCTCCAACCTTGGTTTGGGTTGGGTTGTGTGAAGCCACTGGTGAAGTTTTCCAGAATTTGGCTTGGAATAGGACTAGTGTCCCTAAGTCTCAATATTGGAGAATATTGATTGAAGTATTGATCATTGTGGAGAAGTTGGAAAAGTGTCCAACCACACTTATTTGTCAGAAGACATTGTGTCCAATTGATCCAAGGGATCATATCTTGTTGAAACCACACTTGGGGTATTGAAGAAGAGAAAGACCCACATTAGGTGGTATCAGAGCCTAGGAAAGCTCTTGGGAACAGCAATGGCAGAGCAAGTTGATGAGAATTTAGAGGAGATAGCTTTGAGAATTACAAATGTGGAGCTAGCTAAAGTTGTGAAAGAACAAGCAGCTAAGAACAAGAAGATGGAAGCAGAGATTGCAAAGTTGAAAATCTCACAGACTAGTGGACCTACTGGTGAAGATTCTGAATCAGACAGAGAAGAAGAAAGCCCTGAAATTGAAAGGGTAAGAGTATCAGAAGAGCAAAGACTTCTAGAAGCCATGGAGAGAGTGGATAGGAGAGATAACAAGCCAGATTTACCAATGTTTATGGGAAAGATGGACCCTGAGGAGTGTATGGACTGGGTAGAAGCCCTAGAAAACTATTTTGAGTGTGAAGACATTCCTGTTCAACATAGAACCAAGATTGCCAAGTCCAAGATGAAGGGACCTGCACTATGTTGGTGGAATTTCTTACAAAGGGAGAGAGTGGAAAAAGAGGAGCCAACAAATACATGGAAGAAGATGCTCAGAGAGATCAAAAGACAATTTGTCCCAGATGATTACGAGGTAACTTTGCATAAGTTACAAAATTTGAAGCAAAAAGATCTTGATGTAGTATCCTATACTGATGAATTTCACAAAATCACAATGAAGGCCAAGATCCCTGAAAATGAAAAGCAAAAGTTTGCTAGGTACTTGAATGGACTTAAATACAGTATCCAAGATGAATCAGTCTGTACACCAGTGCTATCAAATGGCAATGAAGATTGAAGAAAAACAAAAGAGAGGGGAGCAGAATAACAAAGGAAGAGGTAATAATTTAAGAGGAAGAGGAAGGTTCCAAGGAAGGGGATCATCATCACCAAGGCCACAAGGAGAGTCAAGTCACCAAGAACATGACAGAGACCAGAATCACAGGAACAATTTCAGAGGAGGTAGAGGAAACAATAGAGGAAGATCTAGAGGTAGAAACACCATTGTATTCACTGGCAAATGTTTCTCCTGCAATCAAATTGCTCACCAATCTTTTAGATGCCCAAGCAAGGCCAGTACAAGCTTCAACACACCAGGAGGAGATAGGAGAGTGCAACTCACTCAAGATGAAGACTGTCAAAGTATGACTTCATACCATACTACTACATCTAGAACTGCAAACCCTGAGCAAGGAGAATGTATTATGTTCAATAGAACACTCTTGAAGGTACCAACCCACAAGGAGCCCCCACAAAGGAAGAGTTTGTTCAGAACTCACTGCAAGGTACATGGTAAAATTTGTAAAGTTATTGTTGATTTTGGTTCTACATAAAATTTGGTTTCTAATGAAATGATAAGTAGTAGACTTGGGTTAAAGAATATACCACATCCCAACCCTTATAAAGTATCTTGGCTCAATAAAGATCAACAAACCTTTGTAGATGAACAATATTGGGTAGAACTCCAAGTAGGAGAATACAGAGACAAAGTCTTATGTGAAGTTGTGAATATGGATGCATGCCATCTCCTTCTAGGTAGACCATGGCAATATGATGTTGATGCCCAACATGGGGGTAAGAAGAATGTCTACACCTTGACCAAAAATGGGGTAAGTTATACCATGACACCTCTCCCTGATTCTAATAAGGACAGAGCCTTAACAAACAGTGTGATCTTAGTAGGAGAGGAGTTTTTACAAGTTCTCAAAGAAAGAGGTACACCTTGTTTTGTTGTCATAGTCAAGCCAAAAACAAAGACTAAGGAGATGCCAATAGGTCAAGAACCTCAAAGAAATGTTGGTCCAAAAGAAGTTCAATATTTGTTGAATAAGTACAAAGGGATAGCTACAGACAAAAGTATAGATACTTTGCCACCAAAAAGAGACATCAGTCACTGTATAGACCTCATCCCTGGTTTTACATTACCCAATAAGGCTGCATATAAACTCACTCATGAACAGAACGCAGAAGTTGCAAGACATATTCAGGGATTATTGGAGAAAGGCTTCATTAGGAAGAGCATTAGCCCTTGTGTAGTGCCTGCAGTCCGAGCCCCTAAGGAAGGTACATGGAGGTTATGTATTGACTCTAGAGCCATCAATAGGATAACCATCAGATATAGGCCTGTCTACGAGGGGCAAAATACTACTCAAAAATTGACTTAAAGAGTGGATATCATCAAATTAGGATCAGAGAAGGGGATGAGTGGAAGACAGCTTTCAAAACCAATGAGGGATTGTTTGAATGGGTGGCAATGCCTTTTGGCTTTTCAAATGCTCCTAGCACCTTTATGAGATTAATGAATGAGGTCCTAAAACCTTTTATCAATCATTTTGTTGTTGTTTACTTAGATGACATATTAATCTTTTGCAAAGATAAGGATGAGCATCTGATACATCTAGACATGGTGATGAAAAGACTACATGAGGAGCAGTTAAGAATCAATTTGGACAAATGTATGTTTTTGCAAGAGCTGATATTTCTTGGTTTTGTCATCTCCAAGGGCAACTTAAAAATGGATCCCTCCAAGGTTGAAGCCATATTGAATTGGCCCACTCCTAAATCTTCTAGTGAGGTAAAGAGCTTTCATGGCCTTGCTAGTTTTTATAGAAAGTTTGTCAAGTATTTCAGTGGGGTGAGTGCACCAATGATAGACACTATCAAAGGGGGAAGGAAATGTAAATTTGTGTGGACTGATGCTGCAGACAAGTCATTTGAATATTTGAAGACAAGAGTCTCTCGACAACCCATCTTAATATTCCCTAATTTTCACAAAGTCTTCACCATTGAATGTGATGCTAGTAAGAGGGCCATTGGGGGTGTTCTCAGTCAAGAAGGGAAACCTGTGGCATTTTTCAGTGAAAAACTTAATGAAGCAAAACAGAAGTACTCTACATATGACTTAGAGATGTATGTCATGGTTCAATCACTTAGGAAGAGGAGGCATTACTTATTGCCCAAAGAATTTATTGTTTATACTGACAATCATGCTTTGAGTTTTCTCAACAGGCAGGAGAAATTGAACCACAAACACCTCAAGTGGATGGAGTACTTGCAAGCATTCACTTTTACTATAAAACATAAGAAAGGGGTGACTAACAAGGTAGTTGATGCCCTGAGTAGAAGAAACTTGGCTATACAAGAAATCACTTTGGAAAGTGTAGGTATCTCTATCCTAAAAGACATGTATCCCAATGATGGAGATTTCAAAGAAGCTTACAAGGTTTGCTTGGAACTAGGAGATAAGTATCACACTGAATTTGCAGAATATATGATTCAGGAAGGTCTTTTGTTTAAAGGAAGTCAGCTCTGTATCCCTGATTGCTCTATGAGAGAGAACATTGTGAAAGAAACACATTGTGGATGTTTATCAGGTCATTTTGGTCTTGACAAGACACTTGAATTGGTTAGGAGATTCTATTTCTAGCCCAAGATGCAATCTGATGTAAGGAGATTTGTAGAATGTTATCTAATTTGTCAAAAAGAAAAAGGAACAAGTTCCAATGCAGGCATGTACACACCATTACCAATTCCTAGCAAACCTTGGGACTCAATTAGCATGGATTTTGTTTTGGGTCTTCCAAGGACCAAATCATGTTATGATAGTGTTTATGTAGTTGTGGACAAGTTCTCCAAGATGGCACACTTCTTACCTTGCAAGGCTACACATGATGCTTCAAGCATTGTAGGGTTATTTTTCAAAGAAATTGTAAGACTCCATGGTTTACCTCTCACCATTGTCTCAGACAGAGATCCAAAGTTTTTGGGACATTTCCGGCGTACCCTATGGAAGAGACTTGGAACAAAATTGGCTATGTCATCTGCTTACCATCCTCAATCAAATGGGCAGACTGAAGTCATAAATAGATCCTTGGGTAATCTCCCAAGATGTCTAACTAAGGAGTATGGGGTAGCATGGGAGTCCATCCTTCCACAAGCAGAATTCTCCTATAATGATTTTGTCAATAGGAGTTCACGGTTTAGCCCTTTTCAAATTGTATTTGGTTCACACCCTAGGGGTGTGCTTGAGTTAAGAGATGTTCACAACCTTGGTCAGAGGAGTGCTCAAGCTGATGACTTTGCAGAAGTCATGAGGAATATACATCAACAAGTCAAGGAAAGACTTCAACATACCTCTGAGAAATACAAACAAGCAGCAGATGTCAAGAGGAGGGATGTCCAGTTCAAGGTCGGAGACATGGTCATGGTTCGCCTCAAAAAGGAAAGACTACCTAAAGATAAGTATACCAAGCTCATGATGAAGAAGATCGGCCCTTTAAAAATCTTGAAGAAATGTGGCAACAATGCATACAGAATTGAGCTACCTTCCAATGTTGGTTTATCCCCAATCTTCAATGTGGCTGATCTATATGCCTACAAGGGTCCTAAACTGATGAGTGTGTTGCAGGTGATCAAAGTCTTCAACAGGACAAGGAGCTACAAAAACTACCCCGACCACCCTTGCAAGAAATTGAATGCATTCTAGATAAGAGGATAGCAAAACAAACCACGAGATCCACATTCTACGAGTACTTAGTCAAATGGAGACACAATTCTCTGGAAGATGCTACTTGGCTGACTCCTGAAGCCATCAAGAAAGCTAGATTCACATTAGAAAACATCCCAACTCAAGGGACTTGAGTTCTCTTTGTCTTGGGGAGTATGGTGCAGTGACTAGATCAGAGATAGTCTTAGATTTCATGTTTTATGTGTTTGTAATAATTGGATGAATCCTTGAGATCATCCTATTTTGGTTTCGATCCACTTGTGTGGTCAAGGATCTCTAAGGCACATCTATAAGCCTTGAGATGACTAAGTCCAATGGGATCAGTAGTCTTTAGCAATAAGCTGATTTAGGTGTTTTTTATGTTTTAATGAATTTTAGTATTGATTCCATTAGATTTGAGTCATTTTAAACATGTTTTGATAGGATTAGAGGTTAAAGTCTTAACCTAAGGTCTTAGAATGCAAAATGTTGCAAAAAAGATGTAAATGTTGCTTGAGCAACTTTCAAAATGTTGCTCGAGAGATGCAAAGTGGAAGACCAACGGTCATACTGGGATTTGGATCATTTTGGCTTCACATCTGATGATGATTTAAGCTGTTTCTTCGAGTCCAAGAGGCTACAAGATTGTAATTGAAGTTATGATGCAAAATCAATGGAAGATGAAGACTTTTTTTGAGCAATTATGACTGGTACAGTCGTGCATTGTGGACTAATTGTAAGTTGAGTTCATGCATTGAAGCTTCTCAGTGTTTTCTTAACATTACAGTAGGATTGAGATTGATTAGTTCAATGTAGGAGTGTTTTTTAATCAATTTTCTAAGACTAGCCCAAGAAGAGGTCTAAAAGAAGCTCGTTTACAAATGGGGACCTAACTTGCATTTGCACCGATGAAATTCCTCACCCTTCTGGAAAATGCAAGTTAGGAGTGTATATTTATGGATTCGAAAGGCTCAGAATGTGGCTCGAAGGGTAAGGCATGTTTGCATCGAGCCCTAGGCTGAATATCTCAATGTATTCGGCCAAGAGAAGGTATAACAAAGTTAGTAGTTTGAAGAGTTGATTGGTAGGAGCAAACTGAAGGTGGATTTGTGTTAATTGGAGTGTGTAGAAGGTGTCTGAAGTCCTGTATCAATCCCATGAACCCATTTCCTATCACTTGCTTTGATATCCAAGCCTAATTTGGCCAATTAGGTCTAAGAACTTAGTAAGGTTTAGGTGCTGCAGGAGTGGAGTTGGATCTTAAGGCTTTGGGGATCTACATAACTTCCAAAAGGGTGTCTGAATCTAACCTTAGATTTCATAAGCTCTACCAAGCAGAAAAGTTGTGTTTCAAAAACTAGTTGGAAAGACCTACTAGGATTTCTAGGACAATCAGGGTTTGGCATGTTGAAGAAGATGAAGGATCAATCTGAGGGTTGATTCCCTATCCTTACATCGTAAGTAAGGTGCTCCAACCTTGGGTTGGGTTGTGTGAAGCCACTGGTGAAGTTTTCCAGAATTTGGCTTGGAATTGGGCTAGTGTCCCTAAGTCTCAATATTGGAGAATATTGGTTGAAGTATTGATCATTGTGGAGAAGTTGGAAAAGTGTCCAACCACACTTATTTGTCAGAAGACATTGTGTCCAATTGATCCAAGGGATCAGATCTTGTTGAAACCGCACTTGGGGTGTTGAAGAAGAGAAAGACCCATTACTATACTTCTTGCTATGTACTCTGCATTAAACTTTCCTCTGAATTTTAGAGGTACAGCTCCCTCTTATGATGTGATTTGGATTTTGGGAGTATGCTTTTAACCAGAAAGCAAAAAAGGTGCACTAATATCTGCATATTGACATATTACAAATGCATAAATAGATTTTATGCATTCATGAACAAAGGAAAACGGAAAATGACACGGAGTCCACCTTCTCATCATAACATATAAGCAAAGAGAGATTTTAACATTTCAATTCCAGACGGATATGTATCTCAGAACCCAAAGTTTCCAACATATGCATAATCATATTGAACAAGGAGGCATCGTGAGTGTTGAGTCATTTTTGAAATTTTGCATCTTAAAGCATAAAGGCTATTTAGAAATCAAATATGAAGGCATATTGAAGAGGTCAAAATGTGAAATCACTATAGGAACATTCAAAAGGAACCATTTTTGCTATTTCGCAGGTCATGAAGTCGGCAGCTGCGAAATGGCAAAATTTTGCATTGGCGCAAAGACAGGAAACAAAGGTAGCAAAAGAGTGATTTTTCGCTATTTCGCGGGTAACATTAAAAGGGATAGCGAAACAGCGATTTTTCGCTATTAGGCGGAGGACATGTTAGTGAGTTGCAAAATGGCGAAAAGATTTGCTAGATTATTTGGAGCTGGGATGTGAAAGGACTAGAGCTAAGAGATCAAAGTAATTTGGAATGAGTAAGGAAGGTTTTTTGACAGGAACAATCAAAATTCTGTGAGCAAAGATTTCAGAGATGTTGTAACTTCGACATGCTGCAAAAATGATGTCGCCAGAGGATGAACATGATCAAAATTTAACAATCTAAAACAGACCCAGTTCAGAAAATCCAATTTCCAACCAAAATCTTATGTTCGTACAATCTGTTTTGGGTTTCCGACCAAAGCCAACTCCGAAAGATAGGTAGTAATTAGTTAATTTGTTGATTAGTTTTCTCAAAAGAGTTTTCCAAATTTTAATGAAGAATTGTTATTTTCACAAGTTTGATGGTATTGTTTCATAATTATAATGCAATGTAATGATCGTTGTTCACAATACTTCGCACTTATCGATTTCGGTGTGAAAATAGAATAGTCTGATCATTATTTATATCTCAGCATGATGGTGATTAGTCACGTCTGTGATAGACGTGACTCCTCAAGGAGTCACGCCTATCATAGGCGTGACTATTCCTAACTCCATATGCAATACACATGGGATTAATACGCCACTCACG
>MU225585.1:1446893-1475848 GCA_018584345.1 Thuja plicata | reverse complement strand
GGAGACATGAAGAATATAATATTTAAAACAAATATTAATCTAGGAGCTGGAAACAGTGACTGGTTATCTCTTTGAGGACGCAAACCCTTGAAGAAATATTTGGAGGTTGGACGCAAACCTAGCCTTCATACAGGTTTTATCTACATTGCCAATCTGACTGTTATTGCTGTTTATAAGATTGGATTTTCTGGATATCTTATGTATGGTTTGTATTGCTGTTATAAAATACATGCCAAATTCTGAGCTATATTACATGATTGTACTTGCTGGTTTATTAATACATCTGCTGGATTATTCGAGTTTGTCTATTGGTTCTTTGCATGATCTTGTTTAGTGCAAATCGGTTTAAGTTTTATTGTACGCATTTAGTAAATGTCCGGCTAGGGACATTTCATTGTCTAATTGGCTCCCTGCCAAGGATTTAAATTCATTTAGACTAAAATAAATATTATAACCAATTCATCCTTGATGTCATGGGGGAGGGAATCTAAAGTTGAATTGCAGAGTGTACATGAGGGTTCAAACAAAGCTTAACTACATTCCACCCAATTAGTTGGATAAGGGACTGGCCTGTGTATTTCCTCAAAGAAGGTTTTTTTGCAGTTGTATGAGCATTGAAGTTCTTTCATTTCATCTTTGTATATTTGAAGTACCAGTATATAATCTCATACTTGAAGCATTTTCCTTATACACAATTTCAATTTCAATTTCAATTACAAAGCATTCATAATATTCAAACACCAAATAAGAATTAAATATTCTTATTCTCATTAACCTCGGGGAACATTTGTAATCCTGAGAAATCAAGGAATTTTAAATTCGCTACAAAAAACACCTTTGTGTTTGGGGTGAGGGTTTACCCTCCTAGGCTTAGCAAAGCCTAAAGTGTAGGGGAATTAGATTATTCCCGTTCGTTGGCCAAGACTAATTGAAGCAATCCTATAGGAGAATTGGCAAAGCTCTTGGATTTCCAATCTGGGATTTTGGGAACCAACAGTGAGAACAATTTTAAAATAACTCAGTCTATTTTATAATTAAACAAGATGTCAGCAAACACACAATTTTGGGAATATGTCCTGAATCACTTAGATGCCAAAACAGAATGACACAAAGTTCAAAATGTCCTTGTCTAAAACGATTGCATTCCAGAATTTTAAAGAACTATTTTTCTCCTTCACTTTCTATATCTTAGTCCCTCTCCCCTTTTTTTATTTTGATTTTCAAAAAGCTTATATATGCAAAACGAGATGAGACCATTCGTTTAATAACGGTCTTTTAAAGCGACCGGCACCAAAACAAGAAAAGAACTTGTAATGGAAAAACAGTTTTAGTCCCCAAAAATTGTCATTATCACTACTAATAAGTAGATTCCCTGCATCTTTAAACAAGAAAGAGTTAACCTACCATGGGCGCGGGGTTCCTATTCGCATCAAGTCATATTTCCCTAAAAAGACTATGGAGTTCGGCGTGCCTTTCATCTTGTTCCAAAACGAAGGTAACCCTTCAATACTCAACATAACTAGTTTTCTCCTTCCATGCAACTAAGAGTAGCTAAGAGACAATGTCAGTTTGTTCTATCCAAGGCCAATTCAAGTCAGGTTGAATGATGGGCATTGGTTCTTCGTTCAAGAATCCATCATTTGCAAGAAGCCCATTCTGAAAAAAAAAATTAGCTATTGTTATGGAAAAGATTGAGTTCGAAGATGCCACCACCTTTCTTTGTAGTCAGAGCTTTAAAGCTCATTTAATTTCAGCGACAAATAATAATAGTTTTTTAACTGTAAAATCGTGTTATTTATCTCAGCAAATTTACTTCGTTACACTTGTTATTTAAGAGTTGTACTTTCCCAGTATTTGAAAAGATTATGCTTCAAAAGATGTGCAACACAATATAGTCGGGGAGTCGGTAGGTGGCATGAACTTGTCCTCTAATCAGTAGAGCCAAGGTTTGATTATTACCCTAACTCACCGACATCCCAGGAGTTCATGTAGCAATCGTTGTACCATCGGGAATCGGCGACTTCTCCGGTGTTCCGAACTATTATAAAGGTAAGACAGATCATGAATCTGCCCAACTTGTCGATGACCAAGGATTAGTGCGATCGGTAAGGTCAAGCACTCTCCAAACCTTTGGTTAGATGAAAGTCGAATATGAACACTTAGTAACTTTGGCTGACTAGGTATCCTGAAAGGTCAAAGGACCGACAATGAAGGATTTGGTGAAAAGTGCGAAGATGGATTGGACTAAGTAAAGGGTTTAGACCATGGTTCAAGTTTAAAGGAAGATCAAAATTTTCAAATTTTTGGGGAAACAGCAGGCAAAGTACGTTTCGTTAGAGAGCGGTCAATTTCTAGCAATTTCTCGTAATCTTCTTCTCTATTCTCTTTTTTCTACAATCCTTCGAGATCGTTTGATCACTTGGTCTTGATCACCTTGTGGAAGCTTCTTACCTTTATTAGGATCCAAGGGCATGAATCACGCAATGATGGCCCGATTTCTTCTAAGGCAACAGTGCCAATATTCATTGTTATGCCTAGTAAATTACATACATGAAATAATAATATAGATGGCAATATGCGCCAAATATAGGAGTTAAATATATCTTTATTAGCTCATGAATTCGTTACAAAGAAGAAGACCAAAGATGGTTGGCCAAGGATTACAATTCATCCTACTCTACACTACTACCTTCCTTGGCAGTACACAACATATTTAAAGGACCCGATGGTTGCCAAGAGAGACACAACCGTCAACCAACTGACACTTATAACTATCCAAGAATGACAACCAATGGCCAATTAATACATTAATGACAATTAATACATTGACGGATACCCAATTTTATCAACCATAACAATAGGCATTGTATTATAATATTATAATGTTTCTCTAATGGTCATCTTAATTAGTCTTTAGTTTATTAGGTAGTTTCTATTTTCGTCTTTAGTTCACGATTATTTATTTTAGAAACATCGTCTTTGTAAATCTATATTAGGAGCTTTCATCTCTATTTAATACAATAACATCGATTTACAATAA
Organism: Thuja plicata; assembly: GCA_018584345.1. Lineage (NCBI taxonomy): Eukaryota > Viridiplantae > Streptophyta > Pinopsida > Cupressales > Cupressaceae > Thuja > Thuja plicata. Next base: position 1,472,808 of record MU225585.1, on the reverse strand, counting down.
CATGGTATCAAAGCGGGTCGATGGGATTTCATAAAATTTGGCAAATTTTTTAAAACAAACTTCGAGCCTCTTCTAATCTAGAAATTTTTTCCAAAAAATTGTTTTTTGATTTTTTAAAATAAAAATCGTTAGAGGTTATGAAAAAATTGTGGTTCGTCTTCGAAGATTTTGCTGAAAACCGCAAGCCTAGTCAAGGGTCTTGATCGCGCAATTCCTTGGTTTGAGCAAAAGTCTCTGATTTTCGAGGGTTGCATGTACTTGAATGTTTGTTGCATGTACTTGCATGTGCTTTTTGTAAGTTGCATGTGCTTTTTGTGAGTTGCATGTGTTGTTTTACCATGCGAAGTCTCGTGTTTTGCCGCATGAAGGTTTCTCTGATGGGTTTTAATCATTTTTTCCTCAAAAATTATCTGTTGAGTTTTCTAATTTTTTGTCCTTCAAAATTAGTGGGTGGGTTTTATAATTTTTCTCCATAAAAATTATTGTGGCTTTTTGTGCGATTTTTTGCCTTAAAATAGTTTTATAAAAGGGTTTTACCATTTTTCCTCAAAAATGAAGTTTTGTGTTCTGGTCCGTATCTTAGATTTTGTGTTGGGTTTTGATCAATTTTTCACCTCAAAATTTGTGTTGGGTTTTCGTCAATTTTTCTCCTCAAAAATCGTTTCCAGTTTCTGTAATACACGAAGTTCATGTGGCATTTCATGACGGGTGTTCTTGTTTTAGGGTTTTTACCATTTTTTCCCGAAAAAATGATGCTTTGTAATCTTCAAATCATGGTATTTTGCAGTTGGTTTTGGGACATCTGCAAAGTTTGGAGGGTTTGCCGATTTTTCCTCAAAATCGTAACAATCATTCTCAGTGTGTGTCTTTGTTTCCAGGGAAGGATAGTTCTGTTATCCAACATTAGGTTGGATGTTTTGTGATGATTTCTGGTCAAATGTTTTGCAGATTCTAAGAGGGTTAGTGGCGGACTAATCTCAGTGACAGAGTCAGTGGCAGGGTCTTGTCTCTCGTTGCAAAGCATTATGAAGAAGGGGACAGCCTTCTTTATTTCTTTTTGGATGGATTTTGGCTTCTTGGTCATTAACATTTTGCAGATCCAGGGAGGGTCTCAGCAGCAACAGAAAGTTTTGAAGAATTTGTGACCAAAAGACAACAGTTAGACAATGACCATTAAGGGAGGGTATTAGAATATTATAATGTTTATTTAATGGTCATCTTAGTTACTCTTTAGTTTATTAGGTATTTCTATTTTCGCCTTTAGTTCACAATTGTTTCTTTTAGAAACATAGTCTTTGTAAATCTATATACGGAGCTTCCATCTCCTCTATTTAATACAATAACATTGATTTACCATAACACATTGTACGCTGACTACATTTCACAAACACCCAGAACTTGGTAGTACATAAAGATGCGGTTGTAGGTCATAATAGTAATAGAATACTATCAAAAAATCTTCCAATCATAGAAACTATAAACTACTTGCAAACAAGTGTTGTAATGATCAACGTCGAGACTGGAAACCACTGTGCAAAGCTCAAACTTAATTGCAGAGGTCTGATTCAATTGTTTACAAGTCAAAATAGCTACAAAATTCATCAAACACCTTCCCAAAACATCAAAGAACACCCCCCAACATTACCTAGTAGCAACATACAGCACCAGCACCACCACCACCAAACAGCAACAAATGGGCAAAGAAATGCAGGGAATCACCTCACCTAGCAGATCATGCCAGGTTTGCAAGAGGTACAACCTGTACAAGGCTGTACTTTTCAGACTGGAAACCACTCATACTCCTTCAAACTCACATGCTTGTCTGAAAATGAACATGAATGGGAATAGCTAATGTAGATTAATCAACACTATCAATATTGATGGTCAACAAGGGCATCAATTAAACACAAATGTTATATGTTAAGGTTCTAAAATGTATATATACATGTGTTCTACATGTTTCATATGATTATAATGCATATATGCATGTTTTAGCCATGTTTTTGTATGAATATTTAAAACTTTCCTATATATTTTAAATTTTCTCTATATTTTACAGTGTAACTCGGGGACGTGCGCACCCGGCCCAAAACCCCGGAGTACCCGGTATCAAAAAATATTGTAAATCTGTTACAACTCCCACCCACGTAATTCAACAAGTAATTTAGTATTTTGGGAAAGCATAATCGGGTGCTAGAAATGACAAAAACTAAAAAAAAAATTAACTTTCACTCAAATGCTCATCTTTCTGCAAAAAATTGAAAATATGTTTAAATTACTACATTAAGCTTTATGCAAAAGGATTTTGTTCCAGCCATTATAAAACTTTAAAAATAAAATTTCATAAACCCACTAGCACAAACTTCAGGCATTAAAATCTCCCAAACAGTAAGGAATTTGTTTACAATTCTTTTTGCAAATTTGGCAAAATGGAATCAAGAATTGAACCCCAAAAAGATTTTCATCCAGCTCTTATGTATGTCCAGAAACAAATGTTTCCATAAAAATGCCTGTAGGAAATATAAAAAATTGTGATCCAGTAAAAATTTTGTTGATTTCTAGCATTGGGAGGACTGTTCGATGGTAAGACAATTAACATGGTCTCAAGTGATGCATCGGATCACTTGAGACATGAATGTTTACTATGCCTTTATGCAAATCGATGGTCAAGCATTTACAATAATAAAGTATTCTCCAGATTTACGATTAATGAATGAGACTAATCAATGGGAGACTGATTGATATGGAGACTAATTGTATTAAGTCACCCTCTGGGAGTAGCTATGGTGACCGTCATCGTAAGATGACGACATCACGTGAATGATTCCGTGATGAACACTTGTGTTTGTTTGCATTTCTATTATGGGAGTAGCTATGATAGTTATTACTACATGACTATGATGTCAAGTAGGATTCCTCCCTAGCTAAGAGGGAGTGTTGATTTTATTGCAGTTGTGGTCGGAATCCATAGGCCGACATAGTTAAGATTAAGGTTGTGATTATATTATCACTGTGATCATATAATTATATAATTATATTGATAAATATAATTATTAATAATATATATATATATATATATATATTGATAATAATATTATATTATATTAATATAATTATTTCATATATAATTATATTAATATATATTATTAAGAGAGGCGTCCCTTGGTGAAAGGGCACCTCTTGCATATATATTACGAGATGTGTGATCTCATTCTAGATAGAACAATTTGAATAAAAAATATATGTGCAGATTAATATATTTCAGGATGCTCGAGGTAGACAATAGATGTTCGTCTTTGGTAGGGAGGGCAGTGATTATGCTCATGGTTAAACGAGCCTAAAACTAACATGGTATCAGAGCAGGCCCTTCTCCCAGGCCTGTGAGGTTTCAGAAATATTCTTCAGGATATCTGGTTTGCAAGAAATGGCAGGAGCTAGAGCGAGCAATGCATAGGAGGGTGCGAAAACCGGGTGAAAGAGAATCTGCTCTGCCGCATCTTTCTCCCTGGCAGACTGTCTTTTACGTTGGATAGATTAAACATATGGTTGGTTGGAAGAGCCCGTGCTGGGGAGAACCCGTGTAGGATCTGATCTGATTGGATCGGCCTGCAAAATCTGCAATTTATGGCAATCCAGTCATCCATATTAACATGGCAATCACATTGTGTTTTGATCATCGACATCTCATCTGCAATAAGTTTCACATTAACACATACGACGATATTCAGACGATGACATCGAAGCAGAAGATTGCAGCGTTGGATTGCTTAATTGCGATGAGACTTGTAAATCGTGTATGCATTCAGGAAGATAACCACCACTGTGTATACTGGCCGATCATAGAGGATAAAGTGGTGCAAGCCAAATCTCCGGAACAAATAAAGCGCAGTTTATATTAAGTAAAAGAGCGGTATTATTAGGATCGCATCAGACATTTATCTATCCCCTATATCAACTATATGGAGACTATAGTCGGCGTATAGTCAAGTCCAAACTATGTGATACGTCATTGGTGCTAATTATCACGAGTGAAGATCTCAGCAGTTGCAATTATTATTGTTATGGAATTCAATCCATTCCTCAATCATGGATGGTCATCGAACATGTAGCTTTATTTACTCCCCATATATATAGATTAGATGGAAGAATCGAGATCATTGAATGAATAGGAAAACCGGACTTAGCCATACTGACGAAGGTATGAATAGGAAAACCGGACTTAGCCATACTAACGAAGGTATTAATTACAATATTGGCTGATGATTCATATGGCACTATTTACGGTGATATTCCATCCCCAAAGCAATGGTGGGATTAGAATGAAAGTGTCGAACTAGTCCTGAATAGCCAACAACTAATGTTGGAATCAAATTCAATAGCTCCCTAACGTCTTCCAGGAAACGATACGATGACTAGATGAACACAAGAGGAACCAGGCAGAGGCCACATCTATTGGTCAACCAAACAAGATATTTATAAGAGTTTGCGGATTCCATATTTCTACGAACAATTGCGAGAATAATTTGCGGGTCTAATAAAGGGAACAGTTATATATATTGACCCCATATTGTGCACGTGCATCAATCTTATGAGTTTGTAACAAAAGTTAGGTGCCTCACTCACTATGATTGCAAACATAGAGTTGTGAGATTCGTCATTTCAGTATCTTGTCTTGGTGTGTCGAAGAGAACTTAATTTAGCTTCTTACCAATTGGAGATCAAAAGGAATAAGAACCCCTATGGGAAATATGAGATTGACCAAAATTAATACATCAAAAGAATCATGCCATCATCGCAGAACTTGAAGGAGGCTTAATTATGTTAAATGCGGCGAATCATTGGTAATCGGGGATAGACTCTATGTGTGATTCATAGAGCAAAATATAAACCCTGGATCATTGGACAAGAGAACTGGGAATCTCGTAATGAGCATGGCAGTCATTAGTGGTCTTTGATTCCGACCACATTTATATCTGAATTGATTCAGTTGAAGCTTTGTGCACATACTTCAAGTGGTAGATATCCCTTATGGAGTCTACCAAAGTCATCTTGTCTCTGAGAAAAGGCAGACATTATTGATGGCATTCAAGAAGGACATTATATAGCTCATCGATGACTTGTCAGATGAATTATTATCTCGCTCCAGCTATTATATAACTCTAGAAATTCAATTCTTGTAAAACCGCAAGCACAAACTTCAGGCATTAAAATCTCCTAAACAGTGAGGAATTTGTCTACAGTTCTTTTTGCAAATCTGGCAAAATGGAATTGAGAATTGAACCCCACAAGAAATTTTGTCTAGCTCTTACATATCTCTAGAAACAGTTGCTTCTGTAAAACTACCTACAGCATATTTAAACTATGATATGGCAAAAATTTGAAATCGCAAATTTGAACACATGGAAGCTATTCTGATGCTAAGAGATGCTTGCAAACACCAAAGAAAATCAAAACACACCCCAAAATTGAAAAAAAATCAGTTTACAAGGATCACACATGCATCCAGGTGCTCCTACATCATACATGTCAGGTAAGAAGTGCGTGAGTATAGGCTCACAAAAAAGAGTTGAGTGATTGAACCACCCTTCCAAGCTGAAAACATGCAACAAATTCCAGTACTGAAACAGGTACATTATAGCACTTCTTCCTTCTCCTCTTCCAACATTTGGCTAGAACAACTCCCCTCTTCTTCTGCCAAATCTTCTCTTCACTTCCTCCTCTCATGGACTTATGTCCACCATCGACCGACTTCCTCCAAAATCTTTCATCCTTTTCCAATTTATCTACACATAATATAATTGATTCCATGGAAATAAAAGATTTCCATCTTCTCATCTATATTCACCACTTCACAATTTAACTCTCCAATCTTCTTTTCCTCATAGACAGAGCTCTTTAAGCACGGCTGCACAGTTTTGGGGTCCTACTTAGCTGATCTCTTCAACCTTGTTTGCACAGGCTTCCCCCCTCCTGGGTGTCCCACATCATCCATCCGATCCGCAAGGCAGGTCTTGCCTTGGACCCAAACAATTACAGGACCGTCATGGTTGGACACAACTTCTCCAACTTTTATGCCACGGCTCTTCATATTATTCTATCAAGAGAGTTGGATCGCCGTCACATCCGTGCCAAGGGGCAAGCTGGTTCAGACCGGATTATCAGACTATAGATCACATCTGGACTCTTTGAGGCATTATTGAGGAGGCGTGTCATCGCTCCTCAAAGGTTTATTGTTGCTTTGTGGATTTCTGCAAAGCCTTTGACTCTATTCCTAAGACGGCCCTTTTTCAAAGGCTTCGAGATATATGTATTTCAGAGACTCTTTTGGCAGCTATCATGAGACTCTATGAGGCGGTTTTGGGTCGTCTCAAGACCCCTTCTGGGCTTTCAGACTTCACTAGGAGCACCATCAAGGTTAAGCAAGGTTGCCCCTTGTCTCATACTCTTTTCGGTATCTACATCAACGAGCTGGAGATGTGCCTTCAGGACCACACTCTACCTGAGGACGGTTGCCTTCTTCACCACGTTCTAATCTCTATTCTACTATTTGCGGATGATATCATTCTTTTAGCCTCCTCTCCATACGGTTTGCAGAGATAGTTGGACGGTCTTGTGTCCTTTTGTGATGGTCTTCAACGCTCGTAAGACCTCTCACCTCTATTTCTACTTCATGGGCGTGGAGGTGGAGATCTCGTCCTCATACATATATCTGGGGGTCAAGTTCTCGGGGCCACGTTTTACCATGAGACCCGCCCTTCAGTCGCGGATAAATAAGGGATATGGTTCATTGGCCCTCCTAGAGCGACAGCGTTTCCGACACCATTTCCAGGACACCTTGTCCAAGATGACTTATGGATACACTTATCAGACCTACTGGTCTCTATGGTTCGGTGGTGTGGGGCCCTTCTTTGTTGGATTCTAACTAGGCCTTTGTCAAGCGAGTTCAGACTCTCCTCCTCCGACGCATCATCCAATGCAAGCAATCCATTCCGCACAACATTGTTCTTGCAGAGTTCGGGCCGTGTCCATTCAGGCTTGAGGCCATATTCGACCTAGTCTGGTACCTTCACCGTATTCAAGGCTTTGCTGATTCGGATGAGGGGCGTCACAAATACCCCTACCTTACATATTGTTCTTTTGAGTCTATTGCTACTTCTACTGATTCCTCTGGTCAGGCTCGCGATTGGTTTGCTGAGACTTCGGCCCTTCTTGGGTCTATCGGGATTGCTATGGATCATCTCCCCCCTTCCAGTACTCTCTCGATGCTCCCTCTCATCTCCTTCCCCCTGCCAGGAGCTGAATAGGTACAACAAAGATGACATTTATAGGTAGTTCATTCATACTATTTGGGTTAATCCCCACGAAGGCCTTCGCCCCAAGATGGCTTTCTATGCAGAGAATTTTTTGGTTCTGAAGGACAGACTCATTGTTCGACCATCCTACTTATCCCACCACTGGCCACATTCCCTTAAGATCCCCCCGGGTCCTTCAGAGTGGGTTAACATCGACTTCGTTGCGAGACTGAACATCAGATTAACAGAGTGCACAAGATTTGTCAGCTTTGCAACATTGGGGAGGTGGAGTTTGAGGAGCATTTCATCTTTCATTGCCCTCTATATTACGAGATTAGGGGGAGGTTCTACTGCCTCTTTAGGGAGACGCGATCACTCTCCACCTTCTTTACATATACAGACCAGAGATGTCTTGCCCTTTATTTTCAGGAGGCCCTTAGGCTTCGGGACCACACACTGCAACACCTGCATCCGGCAACACATCCACCCTGTCAGCTTATTACTTCCTTTTTTTCATAGGGATCCATTCAGTGCACGGTACCAAGTGTCAGCTTGGGCCCACCACCTATTCTAGATCTGTGAGGCCCAGGACGGGCTCTTTTCGGCAGCAGCCATCCTCATCCAGAGTCACTCTGAGGCGGCCCATGATTCCGACTGGTCCTATTGCTTATCCTTTCGTTCAAAAGTTTTTCACGGCAATCTGGAACCCTTAATTGGGTTCGGGAGGTTTTCCTGCTTCTCCTTTGGACTCTTTTCCATTGGTTCCTTCTTTTTGTTTTTATTTCAATTGTTGCTTTCTTCTTTGGGCACTGTTTGTGGTCCACGCTGCGGGCAGGCCCCTCATTGATGTAGTTGACAGTCCCTTTGACCTTTTGTGGTCTTTTGTTGGACATTAATAGACTTATCTTATCTTATCTCGCTACATCAATTAAATACAAATAGACATCAGCTCAATTACAAAATTCAAGAAAACTAAAATTTACCTCTTTACCCTTTACATTCACTTCTTTTTCTTCTTCACACTCTTTTACTCCCTCATCTTCTTCCAATCTCACCACCTCATTTGTATGCAAATCAGCATCAGCTTTATCATTACAAATTCAGAAGAATTAAATATTACCTCTTTCTTCTCTATTGCTGCAACATCTTCGTCATTTGCTGCAACCTCCTCCTCTTTGGTTGCACACACGTTCATTTACACACCAACTCATTTTCTTCAATTCTCTTGTCTTCCCTACTTCAGTTTGGATCCTGTTCACTTCTCTTGTCTTCTCTACTTCGGTTTGGATCTCCTTCACATCCTTCAACATCCTTTTCAACTCATTAATTCCAATCTTGTACTCTCTCTCTCTTCTAACAATGATTGAAATACCCAAAGGCTTTCTTGTAACCAACCTCATGCTTTTCCTCTTCAACATTTCATCAAACACTTTTCACACGCTCTCAATCTACAACCTGCACACACTTACAGGTACAAAATAAAATCAATTACAAGTCCTCTTTAATACTTGCAACAAAACCTTCACATGCAATAAACTCTCTTTCCATGGCTTGTCCCTCTCAGCTCTCAATTGCTCAAGACTCCTCATACACCTGCAGCAATTCTCCCAAGCCTCTCGAACAACTCTACTGCTTCAACCTCCACCCATAGGTCATGGTGCCAGACTACCTCACATTTGGCGCTCTATCTTCACACTTAGGAACACTCCTTTGATACCATTTGATGCAAATAAAAGCACTCCAACACATCAACTCATACTTTTTAACAAAAACTCACAAATCACAAAATGAAATGCAAACAAAACTCGTGACACATAATTCAATTTCAACTTCCAGTGAACAGATACATCAATCTGCTACAAACATTACAAAATATTAGTCATTCATGGCCTCCAAACCCCTCAAGAAACTCTCTAAAACCTCCACTTTCCTCTCTTCCAATCTACAAACTATATTTTCTCGAACTCAAACAATACCATGCAATTTACATCTCTTCCCGGTTTCAATGAACTTGGTGCCTCATAACATTCTTCTTGCCTATGGCGTCCCTTCTCTGCTGCAAATGATGTTTAAAGCTTCATATTTAAAGCTGCTAAGATGGAATTTCCGTAAGCAAAGCAAGGCGTTTCACCTCCCTTCAGCATGTCAACTTTTCTCCTACTGTTTTATTTCCTCTTGGACTATATTAAAATATGCTAAAATGTGTGCTTTTATTCCCCAGGAAAATGACGTTAAAACTCTCTGCCAACAATAATTAATGTGTATCTCCTCTTTTACACTTGTAATATATCTTTTAGAACGGACAACCTAATTGAAAGAGGAATAAAAAAGCTCGTAAATCTGTTACAACTTCCACTGAAGTAATTAAATGAATAGTTTGGCAATTTGGGAAAGCACAATCGGGTGCTGGAAATATCGAAAACTTTTTTTTAATAATTTTCACTAAGCAGCTCATCTTTCCGCAAAACTTGCAAATATGCTAAAACTTATCACACAAAACTTTCTGCAAAAGGATTTTGGTTCAGCTATTATTACTCTAAAAATTAAATTTCATAAAATTGCCAGCACAAACTTTGGGCATTAAAATCCCCCAAACAGTGAGGAATTTGTTTGCGATTCCTTTTGCAAATTTGGCAAAACGGAATCAAGAATTGAACCCCAAAAAGATTTTTGTTTAGCTCTTATATATGTCTAGAAACAAATTTTTCCATAAAACTGCCTGTAGCATATTAAAATTGTGATCCCGGGAAAATTTGAAATTCGCAAATTTGAACACATGGAAGCTTTTTTGATACTAATATATGCCTGAAAACACCAAAGCTAACCAAAACACACACCAAATCTGAGAAAACAAAATTAAGATTCTTTTAGGTTGATGAGGATCACACATGCACCTTGATGCTCCTACATCAATTACTGACAAAACAACCTTGTGCGAGGGTTTGGGCTTGTTGTCTAAAAACAACCTCAGGTATAGGGCAGCAGATGATCAGTGTATACTGTATAGGCCTTTTTTCCCTATAGATGTTCCCCTTAACCTAGCGCTCCTCTTCGAGCTGCAAGTTTGAAAGAGAAATGGTGGATGATCTAAATATGATGACTTAAGCAACCTCTAAATTTCCACCTGCAAATGCCATGGATCTCTGAGGCATCCAAACCAGCAATCTGGAAAGAATTTAAACAACCAAAGAAGGAAGTTTTGTCGTAAACTCTTTACAGCCTTCAAGGGTTTTTGTCCCTGCTGGCCTGGATTCGAAAATTGGAAATGTTAACAAAAAAATGTCTAGATGGAAGCTGCCAAAGTAACCCAAACCTACTGTAATACTTCTCTTGTAATAGGGTGCATGTGTCCAACAACTTTCTTGCCAAAACTAAAATTAATTTAATGTTTTATTTATTTATTTATTTATTTACTATTATTATTTTGTATATATTATTTATTTCATTTATTTTAATTAGTGTTTAAGAACTATTTTATTTTAATAACATTAATTATTAATTGTATTAGAAAAAAGGGCATTTGACAAAATCATAAAGTATTTCATGTCTCTTGTTTAAAAGAGGCATTAGTAAGTCAAATGATTCCTTCAATACAGTTACCCACACAAAATGATGAAGGGAGACTAATTTTGATTCCTAAGACTATTATCAATTTTAGAGGAAAAAAAAAAGTTGAGGAACAAAACAATCACAAAATATCTGATCCAATAGAAATATTTTCCTGAAGAAGATGCTATATGGGAGGGTGTGAAAAATCTTCAGCATCCTAATTTGCAATTGCTCGAGGACAAGTGATTTTGAGAAGGTTGGACTGTAATGTTCTGTCTTCAAACTTAAACTATGTCCACACAAGATACGAAGTTCTTATGAATAACAGTGACATCCAGGACCTGTGACATTATCAAGTATAGAAATATATGCTAGTGCAGCAAATGTAATCTCCAACAAAATGTGATTCCTAACCTTAAGAAATAGACACAAATTAAGATCAATCACCGTGTACCAATGGGGCATTGGCAGTAAAAGACAAAGGATGTAAAAAAAATAGAAAGGACATAGTGAAGGAGTCCCTCTTCATTGAAAGAGTAGTTTTATGAAATAAGAAAGAATCAACATATTAAAAAAATCGCAATAGTTCAAACAGCCGCTTCCAAAAAGGGGATAACTAAAGCTTATAAGATTAAAAATTATGAGGCATATGAAGGGTTCTGCCTTTTAGAGGAAAAAGATATTCAAGAGATACCATGCAAGGACAAGGACCATCATCGAGAAAATATATTACTATCCGATATCTACTCCTCATGGAGCTTGGAGCTATGGTTTAACCAACCTGAGAACAAAACCCTCTAGATTTGGAATTGGAGGACAAAAACAAACAATTTCAATTGATTTCACACAAAGATCACCATTGTGCACATCTGAATAATTCTCAAAAATATCAATTGGAAAAAGTATGATTTCCTACAAATCAATTGTTCTCCTGAAAATAAAAATTAAACTTGCCTAGATATTAAAAAAATCCTCTCCAAGATATTAAAATTTTTAAATGGGATATTACACCACATACGCAGCTAGTCCTATGCCTAAGACTCTTGTTTTGGCTCATGATGAGGATACTACAGCTAGTCCCTAACTTTGACAATACCCATATCAACGGTGGTAAACTTTTTTGAGCTTTAATCATAGAAGACATTTATTATTAGTAATTTTTTTTATTTTTAAACTACAATTTTATATGTACTGAAATTTTAAATTCATTTTTGGTCTATGAAATGTATTGAACTTTAATTTTGATATATATATGGGAAGGAATGGTTCATAAATTCAGTAATACACGTGTTTTTAAAGCATAATAATGTATTTTTAATGTTCAAAAAATTTGCCAAGTTATTGTCGATTTTTTCCCCAAGGCTTTGCAGAGACTCAAGCCCCTGAAAAATTTGGGTCAGGCAAGTAATTGCCAAGTCCAAGTTTTTAAACTATAGCTTGAGGTATGCACCTAAGAAAATTTTTACCACTTCAGATAAAATGAAAATGTTCTAATTAACAAAAACGGATTGGAGCTAAACAAGACAAAATTGTTGGGAAGAAAACTGGGTTACAAACTTCTGAGGTTTAACAACTGGAACAAATGAACATTAACAAAAAACCTCAAGACCACAATCTGTGCATGCTTTAACAAACAATATTCTGAGCCATCCATTGAAAAAGTGAGCCATAATGACAAAGCTTACTCCAACAGTATTGTTTGCAAGGTCCAGCATCCAAAATCCTATTACAAACACAACAGCGGCCCGAGGTCGCGTGCCTTTATAAGTACTGCATTCAAATAGGAGATTGAGGTCAGGATGCTGTCATCAGAACATTATGTCCATAATTCAATAAAAGGCTATCAATATCAATGGGTCACCAAAAGAGGTAGATAGCATATTCAAAAGTAAAATGTTTACAAATAAAAGACTTACGTGTAAAAACAACAGATACACATTCAGAAAATAATGCTTACCTGCAACTCTCGTGTGTATCCCCTAAAAGGTATCCAATATCTGCAGAAAATCCTATAATGGTCACCTGATTGAAAAGTTAAATCATACTTGATCAAAGGTACAGATTATTAACTCCTGAAAACAATGTAAAATGGACAGATATTGTGACAAACAAAAGTTAAGAGTACACTTTTATAAAGAAAAAGTTATTATATATGCTCACTGCAAAGCAAATCATGAGAGCCCCAGAAAAAATGAAGGGGCGTCTTCTTCCATATATGGATTGGCACTTATCGCTCCACACACCAACAATGGGTTGCACCTAAAAATAAAAGCCAAACAAATCATAAGATATTTTTATTCACAGATTATGAATGACAGATAATAATAGCACACTTGCAGTATTCTTAGCCTCTAATATTTAGTTATCAAATAAAAAAAAGGTCTGTACCATAACCCCAAAACTACATAAACAAATAAAGTTAAAACCACAACTGCAATTAAACATGTTCAGCCTAGCCATTTTCACTCTAACCATGATTCATGAAATTGCTATTAAACTGTATGCAATAAAACATTCACACGTTTGGATAAAATTAACCATCTGACCTGTTTTCATTATAAGTTTATAATGTCAAATTCTATTTTCCTCGGGTAGACAAATCATTCTATTTACAATAGATATACCAAAAACTTGAAAACTGATCACTGGTTATCTGTAGGAAAATTTTAGATATTTTATATAAACCAACCAGATGCAACCCTGCTGGGAAGCTCTACAAATACATGTTAATACAGTAATCAAAGCAGGAAAATGTACAAGAAACTCATATAAAAGCCATCAAAAAAATCTGTTTTCACCCACAACAAAGCTAACAGATAACAACTGTGACCCATGCTTTCAAGCACTCTTATGATAAAATGTCTACCAGAAACAAAATTCGTGAACAGACAATATGATTAGATGAGAAGTAATTTTAGTTTCAGAATATAGTTATATACAAAATACAGAGGAGTAGGAGCTGAAATTACTTACCACAAGCCCTGTAATCGGACCACAAAGCCATATAAATGAAGAGAATTGATGTCCTATTCCAAGTGTCTGCATGCAAGGAATGTAACAATTACACATAGGAATTTACCAGAAACAACTATTCAATGGCACGTAAAGTTTCCATGCTTAGTATTCAGTAAAGGAAATTAAATTGAACTAGAAAGAAATACTTTATTAAGAATGTAGATTTGGGATTTAATACTCGCTATCAGCAGAAAAGACCCCTCTATGTAGATTCATATGAATCTCAACCTATGTAGTCAGTCTGCATGACCTTGCAAGATTACAAAATTCTTCTCTCTCTATGCTGTAGGTTGTAAAATCATAAAAGAAATGTTGGTTATTCTCAATATACGTAAATTCAACATACTTGACGATTAACAAAAACTCTCAGAAAACTGTAAATGAAGAAAAGAATCAGAAAATTTGCCGGCAATTGCCCTTAAAATTTGGTCTTTTACTAGATCTTCCCAGTATGTTCCCTTCTGGTTTTCATTGTGTTTGTTGATGTTTTGTATAGCTATGGTGAGGGTCATAAGTGTTGACACAGGAGACCACTACACAGGGTATATCCTGTCATCAGTTATCTCATGTTTAGTGGTTTAACCCCATGATACAAAAACACTTACAAGCACACAAAGTAGTTTTCACCTTGGATAAAAATTAAAAAGCACTAAAACCTCAAGCATATGTAGGGTGTCTTCTTTCATAGCACTCTAATTCTCATAATGGGCTACCTGAAACACATACATAATGAAAACTAACATGTTCCAAAAAAGTGGACAACTGAAATTCCTACATATCTGACATCCACATTAGGGAATGCACAATAAATTCAGAGAGAAAAGTAAGAGTTTAGATTGCATAGTTGCTGGTTCTAGTTAAAGTGGATGTACTTGATTGCCCGTGGACCGTAATCCATTCAACCATATACAATCGCATTGTTAGATTCCTTCGTATCAATAGTGGAAATGGAAAAACAAATGAAATTCAAAGATGCAAAAAAGTCCATTGATTACTTTAAAGTGCTTGCCTGTAATTTAAAGCAGGTACACCTGATTGTATAACCAATGTCCATCATAGATGGAAAACTCGCAGGGTACTCGACAAGTTTTTTTTGCTCTGCAAGTTTTTCAGCCAGTCCAAGGGAAAAACTGGGCTGCAGACGAAAGTCCCACAGCCAAACAAAGTTCATTTTCATTTCATTTCTCTTGCTCTCAGTTTCTCCTCTAGCGAACAAAACCCCTCCCAACCTTATTTGGGTTTATTTGCAGCAATTTTGCACCAAGGAGTGAAGATTTGAAGTGGATCTTCATTGGATTTCCACATAGGATTTATGATTTTTTTCTTTCTTTTTTTTAAAACATTTTACTTCAGTTTTGCTGCATCTAGGTTTATAAAAAATCATCAACGCATTACCTACGTACTCTAAATAGATTAGATTTAAAAGAACAAGATTCATCACTATTTTTTGACAACTTTTTTCTGATTTTTTTCATTGTTTTCCAGTGTTACCCGGGGACGCCTTTCCGGCATAATTTGACATGTCCCGGAAACTCAGAAACCCATCCCCTGGCTGTCTCATAAAATTAATTTAAATAATGTTTGAGTTTTGATAATTTGCTTGACTTCCACTCTCATGTGAACTCTCAATTTAAATTACTTAACACAAATGCTATATGTTAAAGTTCTATAATGTATATAAGCATGCTTTATCCATGTTTTCATATGAATATTTAAAATCTCCCTATATATTTTAAAATTTCCCTATTTTTTATATAGTCATCCTCACTGCCGTCCCCTACCATCCCCTACTCAAGGAAAAATAAATCTGTCCCAGAAACCCATTTCCCCATCCCCCTGTTCTAGAAACCCGGGGTAACATAGTTGTTTTCATAGTGTTTTCAAATCCTACTTATTTCTTTTTAATTTGAATTCTTTTTTTTAAGAAAATGTTTAGGCTCTTAGATAAGATTAAATGCTTATTAAGAAAATGTTTCAACTAATCTACATTGATCTAAACTAATTTAGTTTGTTTGTTATTTTTTAATTAAACTATTAAAAATTTGTGCTTTCTTTTTGTAGGTGTAGGTTACTTTATGGCAAATAGAGAAGGTTCTACATCAAGTTTGACTTCAGGCTCTACCCCATTAGTGTTGGCGTTGAGACAATCATTTGTAGGCACTTGTCCTCCAGGAGCTAGATGCTTGGAAGTATGCCTATCAAGGACCAGAACCTCAGCAAATTTTTTGCATTAAATGCGAAAAAGTAAAAACAGAGGCATAAACCACCTCAAATACCACCTTCTAGGCATCTGTCATTGTGATATGTCAAGGGTTGTGATGAGACCACTGAGGAAATAAAAAGAGAAATCAATGTCATAATTGCAGTTGTGGAAGAGAAAAAAACAAGGCAAGCCATAGCAACATCCGTAGTTACTTCTCAAGGTGCTCCAATCAACCTTGAATCAAATGAAGATGCACTTCAGAGCATAGTGGGCTTTGTTCATGGCCCACGTATCCAAAACAAATTCACCACCACCATGGGCACCACTTCATCTACTTCTAGTAGAGCACCAACATCACACCTTTGCATAATTATTTTGTGCTCAAAAACACAAAACCACACCTGGAGCACAACCATCATTGGAGGCAACTGGGTGTAACAGGGAGGTGCATGAATATACTAACATTGCATGTGTTGATTTAACATCTCTTACAATGTGAAAACAAATGCTTATTGGAAAAATTTGGTTACCAATTTAACAGTTGTGGAAAAAGGCTACAAGGCACCTACTCGCAAAGACTTGAGGGGGAGGTTAGTTCAGTTGATTTAAATTTTCGACAACTTATGTTGAGTTTTAAAATTTAGAACAAATTTAAGTTCTTTTATTCATAGTAATTTATGTTGAAATTAAATTGTTTTTTGTTTAAAAATTAAATTGTGTACTTAATTTCACTTTGTACTTGTAGGTTGCTCATGAATGCAACTGATAGGGCAAAAGCAGTGTGGTAGAGCAAAGAAAAGAATGGAAAAAATATGGTTGCACTATTCTTTTGGATGGGTGGATAGATGGGAAAAAACACAGCATCATTAATGTTTTGATTGCTTGAAAAAATGGTGTGATTTTCTTGAAATTGGTGGATGCCTCCAACAAAGTGAAAAATGCATAAACTTTGGCTCTAATGTAGGAGCAAGTTGTCATGGATGTGGGAATTGAAAACATGCTGCAAATAATAACTAATAATGCAGCAGCATATGTGACGGTTGGTAGAATCCTCCAAGAGAAACACAAGACAATTTTTTAACACACCTTGTGCAACACATGTCCTTGACATTCTTTTGCAGGATGTAGGCAAACTTGATTGAGTGACACTAACTGTAGAGGGTGCAAGGAGGATCACAAAATATATCTACAATCACCCTCGGGTTCTTCACTTGATGAGAGAGCACACCCAAGGTTATGAGTTGGTAAGATCAAGTGTCACAAGATATGTAACGATTTTCTTAACGTTGCAAAGCATTATTGGTTTATTAAAAGGTTTGAAACAAATATTTGTGAGACAAGCATTGACTCAACTTATTCGAAGAAGCCTGAAGGAGAGAGTGTTGCATGCATAGTTTTCAACAACCTATTTGCACAAAGAGCTATAGAGATTATGAAAGTAACTTCAAAACTTCAAATTGAATATTTATTTTTTCTTATTTAAGTCTTTCATTACAAATTTATAACTTAAATCTTTTTGTACTTTTTATTGTAGGTGTTGAAGCCCTTGGTTAGAGTTCTCCACTCAGTAGATGGGAAACAAACCCCAATGAGGTGTATTTATGAGGTCATGGATAAGGCCAAGGAGTCTATCAAAAGTTATTACAAAGGGGACTGCCTCAAATTTGATCCCATATGGGAGATTATTGATAGGCCATGGAACAATCTGCAATGTCCCTTTTCTGAAATAGGATTTAATGATAGATAATAATTAATAACATTAATATACAAATAAATAATAGAATAATAATATATAGTTACAAATTAATTAGGTTTAATGAAAGTTCAAGAGGCGTGTAATGAAATGTTGTGACTTCCTCAACATAAGATATAAAAAAGGGAGAAAAATTCATTTGAAAGGAGACATGGAGGCAGCAAGGGAAATTGGAAAAGAATTCAGAAATAAGCCTGAATTAGAAATAAAGAACAGTAGTTAAGATTGATTAAGGGGCAATTAAGAAAGTGGAAGAAACAACACTCTTGGGAAGATATATTAAGAAGTTGTGAAGATCATTTGAGGGGAGCATAAGGAATAAGAGTTTATATCAGACTTACATTTGCAGATCTGCAAATGAGAGGATAAAAGGGAAGATCACCAAAGAAAGGTTGAAGGCATAATTGTAAGACGAGTTTATAGCAGAAATGTATGGAGCATATATGCAGATGTAAAAGAGGAATATATGCATATGCTGATAAGGAAAGTATATGCAGACTTAAAGGAGAAGTACAAAGAGAAGACACAGCTTGAAGGTGTGAATCAAGAAAGAATTAATGAAGAAGAGAGAATAAGGAAGGGACTCCTTCAAAAGGCAAGCATTGTGAAGGATTGTGACTCTCCCAAAGGGAAGTAATTATGAAAGATTGTGACCATTGCAAAGGTGCATACATGGTGAAGGGGTGTGACTCTCCCTCATATTGGAAGATATGAAAGGGAGAAGGTTTCATTTGAGGACATCCAAGGAAGATCATTTTGGGGAATAATATATAATTCTCAAAGGCAACAATGAAAAGTGGTAACTCAATCCTTGTGAAAGGTGGTGACCCTTCCACCAATGAAGTATAAAGGAGGATTCGTTCTAAGCATTTAAGGGGTGACACTATGTTGTGAATCAAGGGATAAATAATCAGTTCTCAATCAGCAATCGGGACTCATTAAAGGGCAGATCAGAGTATAAGGCATGAGCAGATCACTCCAGCAATTAAATACATTCAGCAGTTCATTGCATCAAGCATTAATTAAAATACTTTGTTGGGAATAATAGAATTGGATATCTCACAAGCAGCAGTCAGATTTCATAACAAAAAGGGATTGTTCCAACCGTAGTGAGAAGCAATCAAAGAGGAAATACCAGCTCTAGCATTCCAGTTACAGCAGAACTCTAAAGTCTAAACATCTCAAACCCTGTCATCAAACACATACTCATCGGTAGATCTATTATGTTAACATCCTTGTCCATCATGATTATTAGATAAACGTATGTTGTTCATATATATAATGAATAATGCTTAAGTCTATAAAAGATATGTTGATTGTGATATACCAATATCAATGTTGATGAATATGTTGCCTATGATGACAAATATGTAAGAAATATATGATTGTCTGAAACCCATCTTGAAGGGAAGGGCCTGAGGTGTACGCAAAAGGGGCTTGAGAGGGCTAAGTAGGTCATCCTTGAGTTGACCATAATGGCTCCTAGGACCAAAGGGCCCTTACATAGAAGAGTCGAGGAACCCACTTACGACCTCTACCCAACTCCGCAAGATGATGTGTTTTCTAGGAGATGAGGCGAGATGGAGAAAGAAGGTACAAGTCGTAGACCTCCCTCTTGGACTCGGTGTAGAAATGGCTTTAGACAGACCCGTCATTCCTCTTCCTCCAAATCCTAATATATTTGTGTGGCATTATCGACAATCTAGGAATATGATGTGCTTTGCCTAACCTAATTGAATATGTATGTATATGTATATTTGTATATATTGTTTATGATTGCATGGTTCAAGCCTCAAGGCACATTAATAGAGAGATATTTAATTGGTAAGATGTAACCCTAACCCTAATTTGTTGCAATTGTGATTTTAGGGAAAATTCTAGGGCAAATTACGAAGGGGACATTACATAATCAACTCCACCAACCCATCTATGCAGCAAGGTACTTCCTCAACCCTTGTTTTTTCTTTTCAGATCCTGGTGGAGAGATTATGGAGGGTCTCACTGCATGCCTTCAGAGGCTAACACCTAAGGTTGAGGGGAGAGACCTCATTGTCGATGAATTACAAAATTATAGGCAATCAAAGGGTAAGCTCTTCTCTTCAAAGCTAACCAAGAGAAGAAGAACCACTCAAACACCAAGGATAATAATTAGAGTGTATCACATGCATCTTACAATTTACAAGTTTATAACTATCAATATTCATAATTTGATAAAATATGTTTTGACTAAGAACGAGATCTATGATTTGGAAAGGAAGGCTATAGAGGAGAGGCAAACTATGGAGAAAAGCCAAGGGGTGGATTGGGATTTTCATTGGATAACATTGAGGAGGAGGATGAGGAGTCATAACTAGTGCCATGAGCATCTACATCTAAGATGGAGGCCAACCCACAACCAAACGAGGTGGAGCCACAATGGACTCCTAGGAATCAGTGTTCCACCACCCGTCGAGAATGAGGGCACGGGGGGATGTCGAGATGGGTTTCTTGGACAGGGGGGACAAAGGGCCTAAGTTTGGAAATGTCGGGGGGACATCGGCAGGGGGCAGGGCTATATATACTATATACTATACATGTGCTACTTGAAATGCTAGTTATGAAAAGATGTATAACAATATAAGAAGTAAAATAGCAAAATTGCAAATGCCAAATACTAAATACTTGAGCATTGAATAATAAACATTGAATATCAAATTACTAATTAGAAATTAGAATACTAAATAAAATTTCAATTCAACAAATGAAATTGTCGAATCGGTAAATGGAAGATTTCTATTATATCAAAAATATCATAAGGATGATTACAATGAGCGGCATGATATAAAAACAAGTACAAAATGTCAAAATGTAGTGAAGGGAGGCCTCTAATCATCTCTCAAAGCAAACTCATCACTGAAACTATTGGACTCCTCATGGTCAAGAACCACCAAATGAACACCAACTAGTCCTGCATCCTCATCCTCATCAATTTGTGATGGCTCTACATCCCATCGTGTTATTGGGCTCTCCTTGTACACACGTGTCTTGCGGTCAATAATACGCAAGGCACTATATACAGCCACTAGCTTCTCTGCTCTCCTACAGGTAAGTTTGTCCTCTTAAGAGAGTGAATGAAGCTATATGTAGACTAGTTCCTCTCTATAGCTGAAGAACTAGAAACCCGAGATAGCATATGAATGGCTAGTATGGAAGTCTTTGATTTTTGTACTCCATGACAATTCCATGACAAAATCGGGTCCTCTTGTGCCATTGTTCTTATATCCATCTTTGCCACATCCAAATAACCCCTAAGAGTGGCAAAGTTCATCCACTCAGTGTGAATCTCGCCAGCATCATACATTTTATTCAATGCACCTGAAGAACCTTAACTTCACCTCATCATCCTGAATCGATGTAACTCTACCATGCCTAGGCATGCACCACTTCTGATTCAATGCATAAGCAACCATGTGCAAGGGAGTGTTCAGCCTGTCCCATCTTCCTTGAATGATTGGCCGGATGCACTCATTGTAGAATACTAAAGTGGGGTCCTCTCACACAACAGCCTTCATCTGGTCAAGCATATAATCGATGCACTCATACACCTCTCCAAGGGTAGGTGTGTCCCCATTGCCATATCTAATGAATTGGGTAACTAGAGCAATAATAGAGATTTTATTTTGCATCGCTCCAAAATACATCACTCTTCATTATCTCCTTCACCCTCTTCACCTACTCTGTCTTGGCCTTGGCCCACCGATTCCAATCATTAGTCATAACCATGAGTTGCAATGTCTCTTACAACTCAAGCACTCTCTCCAAGAGAATGATATAAGATGCATATCTGGTCTCAAATTGTTTCAAGAACTTCTTTGCGAAGCTCCTGAACAGTGCATGTGAAGTGCGGTGGTTGCAGATAAACATTTGCACATCTCTCACATTACTAACTATTCCTCTAATCCAATCAATCTTCCCCATGTCCTCGAGTGCATTGTTCATGGCATGTACACAACATGGAGTCCACAAAGTGTTTGTAGGTTGCCTCAATAAGCTTCCCTGCAGCTCTGCACACATGTGTTGCATCTATCACTGCTTGGACCACATTTTGTGGCCCAACCTCCTCATAGCCTCCCTGAGGACCTCAAATAGAAAATCAGCATCTTTGTGATGCCCTGAACAATCAACCGCCCTAAGAAAGTAATGACCATCTGCATATGTACACATGATGTTGATGAGTGGACGATATCTAATGTCTGTCCACCTAGACATAACTACGCTGCATCCAGATTCCATCCAACATGCCTTCATCTACTCCATCAAAACATTGATCTTGGCAGTTGTTATCCAAAATCGTGGTCCTCAATTTGCAGGAGCTTGTGTAGCAGCTCCTACAACTCTCTTGAATTTCAACTCTGCTCTGGTTTCACTTCTGACCCAGAAGCAAAGTATCTTAGAATTTCAAACCCAAACCATTTTGGAAAAATTCATAAGGGCTGTGGTACTAATATTCTGATCAATTCTTACATAGAATTGGGTATTTTGCTTGTTAACAACCAGTACTATCTTCACAAAAAACACTACGCTCCAGTTTGCTTTTCTCTACAGAATGTCACTATGATGGCTACTTCTGGGAATTGCAATGCTGATGATGACGAGCAAATATACATTGTCAAATTTAATTATAGTTGTGTTATTCATACACTGTCTTTAAAAGAAAAAATAAAAGTGATTTTATAGTTGACAGACTAAATTCCACACCAAATTGGAGCATCATAACCCGTTCTTGGAACAAGAGGACCTGTTTATTTTTTACCCAATGTATTATTTTCTTACTTTTTACTCCCTAAGTATCCAACTCATCGCAGGCTTGGCAACAAACGAAGTTTTACCTAGATCCTGAGTAAAATTTGAAGAGTATGCATGTGCTCCCTGTTTGACGTTATAAGGTTTTTTAAATGAGTTTTTAGTTTTTACAGAAAGCGCTTAGTGCATATAAGAAGATTATGCATTACTTGCTTCTGGATATGAAGGATTTAATCCCCAATCTAGCATGAGCAATAGCTCAGGTGACAATCGATGGCTTGGCAATGAAACTTTCCTCTTTTCTTCTTGCGAAAACATTAACCCCAAGGTGCCGTGCACACTCTTTGGCTTAGCACTGCCCCTGTGCTATCTAAGTTTCGTTAGTGTCTTAAATCCAGTAAGGATTACAATGAAAGAGAGATCGATGCCCTCGATCACAAATTCCAAACTCAACAGATATAACGGTGCTAACTGATCGTGCGGATCTCAAAGAAACAAATCAAATTGCCTCCAATGCAGATCCTCACATAAATAGATTTTTCTAAGAGGATTCAATCAAAGAGAAAAATGGAATGTGCTATAAACCGGGCCTATAATGACGAAATTCATTCGAAACTGACCTGAATGTAAGGCGTCAAAAGAGACAGCTGTAAAGCCCATCCGAACTGTACACCTGCGGCAATTATAGAACCCAACACCAATATTGTCAATCCGTTAGTATTCTTCGCATTACTGTCAGATCCGGTCACTTCCCCAATCCCCAGTCTTGAGTTCGATTCCGGTGAAACAGAAATAGCAGACAATTCGATCTGCGCCTCTTGCTCCAAATGTCTATATGGGACACGAATTTCCTTAGAATTCATTTTCTAGTAAGAATTTAAATATACCCAATCAGCATATATCTTTGCATCATTCTTTCTTCAAACTCAAAATCCCCAAAAACCCTCAGAGCTCTGAGTATGGGTTGTCAGATGCTTCCAATCAGGTACTACAGAATTTAAGCCCTTGTGGATTCGATATATGGACTCTTTCGAAAACAAAAAACCTCTTTCTTTCTCCCTTATAATTGAATCCAAATTTTGTTGGTAGAATATAGTCGAAGATTGCTTCACGCGCTTGGATGACTCTTGGTAGAGTACAAAGAAATTCTGTTTGGGCGCGACTGTGAGTGAGCGGAACTTCTTAAAGGTGTTTAGGATTTAACATGCTGTTTACTTTTCTTTCAATCGATTGATTTTTGTGTTTAACCAGTTGCATTGCTTTACATATTTACCCAACTGTTTTAATTAGTTGATTGTTATTTGTTCCACTACTTTTTTTTTAAAATATTGAATTAAGCTATTTACTGTATTTATTACACTAGTAAATGATATAGAGTTACGGATGTACTAGGTATATCTAGTGCATGAAAGTTGCCTAAAGTAGCGCAAATTTGTCAGAAATGGTGAAGTTTGGAAATGCATTACTTTTAACAAAGGCATGAACGTTAAAAAGCTCATTGTGTAGTTTTTATTTTTTGTATTTTCACGTGGATATAGTTGTGGAGTACTACTAAAAATTCAAACATTTAATGCGGGCAATTACTGAATATTATCATAACTTTCTTTTTCATGGTTATTGTTTTTTTTTTCATTTAATAAAATTAACTATTTTAATTAAGGATATCAAAAAGAATTTAAGATGTTACGTCTTTTAATAATAATTCAACAATTAAATATTATATGTAGTATATAAAAAATGGGAAGGTGAATATAATTTTAAAACAGATTTGAGAGTACATATATAATCATAAAATATGTTATTGATACAAAGATATTGTGGTCAAAGAATGTAACACTAATGAAGGATAGGTATATGGAAAGAGAGGAGTTTGTCTAGTACAAGGAGAAATCGTAGCAACAAAGTGGGGTCAATTAGGCCCAACAAATCCAATGAGGAAAATATAAGCCAAAGCTATCATACCAAAAAGAAGCTATAAGAAGGTAGTCAAAAAAGATACTCATTCTGAAACTAGGGGAGCAAGTGCATGAAGAAATGTAGTGTTATATGAAAGTGGGGCTTAACGTAAGATTCATTTTAGAGTAAGATTCATTTTCTCTTGGGCGTTAAGGCCTTTTTTTGTTACTGCTAAGTATAGTAGTTCAAATGTTTCGGGGTGTGGGGTTTATAATCTCTGTTGTAAGCGGTAGCTAACCGCGTATATTGGCTTCTCAATGTAATCCAAACTTAATATCAATACAAAATGTTACCTATCAAAAAAAAAAAAAAGATTCATTTTCTCTTTAGACTGTTTTACTTAATATGAATAAATGGATTTAATAGACAAGGTACCATTTCCTAGCAATCATTAATTGAAGAATTTTTGTAGTAGCTTATGACTTGTTGGGGGATGGATATAAGATACTAGGGATGAGAGTATGGTTTTGGGATTCTACTTTTGTGCATCTAAAGCCATGGTTTCTATGTTTTTAAGGGCTTTTTTGAGAAACTTTAGGCTTTCTCCAAATAGGATAAGTCTTTTAAACCTCCCCCTTCATTTTTTGGTGTCTTCAACTTTGAAAAGTATAGGTTGACTCATTAGTAAGTCCTAAGACCCATGGACATATGATTATAGTTGCAACATAGAATCTTGCTTAAATGGATCTAAATAATGGTCTTCTAAACAAAATTGACCTAAAAGTAGGAAATGATCTTTGCAAGCAACCAAGGGACTATAAAAATAATTATTTTATTGTTGGAATTATTTACAACATAAGATTGAGGAATGTATTAAAAAGGAATTTCATCTAGGTGTTTTACATGATGGAAGGACGCAATTCCCCAACACTAGTTGGTTGGTTGTTCACTATTAACATAGTCTAATAGCCCAAAGGGTGAAGAGATAAAAAGATTAAAAATATTTAGGACACTCAAGAGGGTCTATCAAGTGAGTTGAAGATGCAAGGAGAGGAAGGTTTTAAGGATGTGAATAGGAGAAATATGAAAGAGGCAAAACAACAAGGGATAGAGTTCCCTCCATTTACAAAAGCATAAAAATTAGGAAGTTCCAAAATGAATAGAGAGGAAATTATGAATCTTGTACCTCTTTCATGTACTAGCTCAAAAACTATGAAGATGTTTTTTCTTCAAATAATTGAATCAATAATAAGATACACACTACCAAGGATTCCATTCTTTTTCACAATAAATATAAATGACAAGTAATTGAATTAACCAAGAATAGAATAAAAACTTCACTCCGAAATGATATTAAAATGACATTGAAAATATATATGAATTAATGTGTTATCATATATATATATATATATATATATATATATA
>MU225585.1:1431386-1446693 GCA_018584345.1 Thuja plicata | reverse complement strand
TATATATATATATATGCACACGCGTACGCACACACACACACTCTGTGTGTGTGCGCACGTGCGCGCACATACATACATACATATGTATGTATGCATGTATGTACATGTATGTATGTATGTATGTAATAAAATATATGTATGTATGTATGTATGTGCGTGTGTGTGTATGTATGTATGTGTATACATATATACATATATTCATATATTCATATACATATGTGGGTGTGTGGTTGATGACTTTTTATACAATTATAACATTTTATATTTCAAAGATGTGACCCTAAATATCCCTGCTACTCTATCTTTATAAGAAAGAACATTATGGAACAACTTCGAATTGATGTTTCAACGAGCAGGTCAATCCCACAACAATATTTTTTGTAGAATCTGAATTATTTTGTCATTATATGATATGAATCTTAAACCCTCTCTACAAATGATCTTTGAGGCAACCTAAAGATGAAGTAAAACGAACATAAGAGTTTGGTTCATCATCAATATAGAATAGAGTTCACCAATATATAAAAATACCAAGTTAACTTGCAAAGAAAAATGATTAAGATAATCAAGTCTCATTTAACGGGCATCCAAATTTACCTCTATATTATGCTTTACGAAAATACACACTTAAATGACTAAACGTTGTAGTAGATATTTGAGGTATTTTTGTGTGGAAGGTTGTGTTTTCAAGATGCTTTGTGGATCACAGTCTCACATCCTACAAATGATTTTATTTAATGATTTTTATTTTATTGAGTATATCATCCTTGGACAGTCAACAACTATTATTATTATTATTACTAATAATTTCAACATCATTTTCATTATATTGACACTTAAACATTTTTCAATCTAACTAGGCAATCTCATTTAATGAAATAACAAAATAGTATCTATGGTGTTTTGTATTTTTTCATCAAATTGGTTATTTTTCATGTATTATTTTTTTTTATGAATGTTTAAATTATATTAATTTTTATTTATGGTATTGTTTTGTAATAAATGTTTGAATTGTATTGATCCTTATTTATGACATTGTTTGTTGATAGTTAAAAAAATTGTTAGTTTAGCTTATTGTATAATTGTGTCATAATCTTAGTTGCCATTAAAAAATTTGCAATAATATTATAAGGTAGATTTGTTTAAAAAATGTGCAATAGGTACAAAGTCACGAAGAATAAGTCTTATTGAGAGGTGTGCTTTATAATCCAATAAAATTTTATGTTTATGCATTTTTAAAGATAAAATAAAGAATTCATATCAAATGAAGTAAAATCTATTGCAAATAAAATTATAGATTTCTTTTAATATGTCAATTTTAGCCTAGAAAATTGTTCAATTTTTCAAATAAACACAACAATTGCTTCCAAAAAAGTTGAATTATATACTTAAATTGAGTAATTTTTCTCTTTGCTTTTTTCTCTATGTAATTGTCTCTTTACCTTTTTGTTTCATTTTAATGGGTCATAGTGATATTTATAGGTCATTAGAGGAGCATAGTTGGGTCATTTCATTTTGGATCAATTAAAGAAACAATTTAAAATATCATGAAGCATATGTTTAGAATTTGTATCACCTTTTTGGCAAGTTGTAATGTGTGATGTCCTCATTTTAGCAAGTGTCTGGGACATGTCGTTGTTAGCCCATCACCGCGACCCTCGTGAGCTAATGGAATGATTTGGGGGTCTTTGGTTGAGAACTTACTATTTATAGTAAGTCTATTTCTGTCAGTTTCCATTTGTGGGAGGGTGTCTAAGCAGTTGTCTTAATAGAGTAGAGTAGTTGGATTGGCTTGGATTGATTATTATTAATTAATTAAGTTTGACTTAATTAATTATATTGTGGAGCTTATTTTATAAGTCTAAGTCATTAAATATTATGGGATATTTTATTCTTATGTTTGGACTTTGAATTAAAGCTAATTGAATATATTATTTCAAATATTCAAACTTAATGTTTTAAGCGTGGATGCTTTAAGTTATGAAAGGAGTCCTCATGAAGATTCAGCTCGACATCTTCTTGGAGGAGATTGAATGCATTAAAGGGATTTCGAAACCTTCTTTTGCATTACATTTTGATTTATTTTTTAAAAAAACTTGGATACTTGTGAAATTGACAAGGCTCAAAGACAGGAGTTTGTCAAAATTCAACCAACAAGGAATTGTGAATTTCTTGTTTGATCTCCGCACTTTGAATCAACGTATTGGGTTGATGAATCGTGTCATCTCAGCAAAGTGAATTACACCTAGGCATGTATGAGTGAATTGTTTGCTAAATAGTAATTGTTACGTGTGGAACCAAAGGAAAGGCCAATCGTGGCTAGGGATTTGAAGCGGCTTCATCACTATTAGTAGTGTTATAAGAGGAGAGGAATTTGATTTGATTGAAGAGTGCTAACGTTGGAAACTATAAGCTTCTACACCAAGAACACATTCAATCAGATTGTTGTGGCCCATTTACAGGCACATTCAACATCAAAATTTAAATTGTGAGGTTATTAATTGCTTGCGTCTCTAGTAATTATTAATTTTCAATGCAAATAATTGGATGTTTTTGGTGAATTGAAAAAAAAACACTGTGGAGTTCTGACTTCAATAAAGTAGGTTGGATTATTTCGGTTTCTTGTTTAAACTGTAATGATCTTTATTTTGAAATACAAAAAAAAAACATGTATGCAAAAGGAATTGAAAAATTGCAATTCCAGAGACAAAATAAATTGTTTGCAATTGAATTTCAGTGATAGAGCTAGCCAAGCTCTTTACAGTGGTATCAGAGTAGTTTCCTGCCAGTCTACAAGAAATTGGGTTCATTAATGCAGCGAGATAGATTTACTCTGGGTTATCATTATACTTGTTGAGGAAGAAATTCTCCACCTGGTGAACAGGAATAGGGAAATATGGGTGACAGATTTGCAGGTAATCCAGGAAATGAGGAAGATAGAGAAATTAGAGCAGCATTCAAGGATATTGCACATAGCTAGCAGGAGTTGGCAGCTAGTCCAGTGCAGATGAAAAATGCTTTATAGAATCTTTTTGACGCTCTTAAGCGAATTTCCTTGCCCAAAGACTGTAGCAGAGATAGAGGTACTGGGAGTATTTCAGTCAGTTCACACAGGTCTAGAGAGGATCCTACAGGCAATCATGACATGCCTCTATGTCCTACTTTCTTGAGGCCAGAGTTAGATGCAGGTAGTGCTGAGGAGGAAGTATATTTTAAGGATGATGTGTTAGCTTTACATGTTGAGTAGGATGCTTTACTACATGAAGTAAAGCAACATTTAAATTTTGACAGGTTTATGAGCTAGAAGAGGGAGCATTCTAAAGGTAGATCTGATGGAAGGCAAAGGCATGTAAACCATGATTTAAAATAGGAAACCAACAAGTTAAGCTTGACTCATTTGATGGGAGTGGTAAGGTTACAGCTAAAGTTTGGGTTCACAAGCTCGATACTTATCTGTCTTTGTGCCCTATGTCTAAAGAGGATACTATTCGGTTTTTTGTGTTGCATTTGGATGTCATAGCCCATGAGTGGTGGTAGCATGGGTTAATTTCTTTACATCATGTAATATTTTTTATTACCAGGAGTTTGTTGATAGACTAGTAGAGAGATTTGATAGGAAGGACCCACAATCCTATTTTCATGAGTTGGCACAACTCAGACAGTCTATTAGTTTGGAGGCCTTTATCATTGAGTTTCAGTCGGTTTTAGTGATGTTGTATGACATTTCAGAGAGGAGGCGTGTGATGCTCTTTGTAGAGGGTTTGGTGGAGCCTCTCAAAGGATGGGTTAAGTCGTTTGATCCTCCTACCTTGCAGGTATCTATAAAGAAAGCAAGAGACTTGGAATTTTTAGCTCCACCCAATAGGTTTACTCCTAAACCATCTAATCCCACATATGACAACAAGGAAGCCCCAAAATGCATAGATGGATTAGATTTTAAGAAACTGGTAACTGGGCCCTTAGATCAAGAAACACTTAATGTTCTAAGGAGGAAGAGATTATGTTTTTATTGCAAGGGTCCATATGATGAGAAACATGAGTTTCCTTTGAAGCCTAAGGGTAGAAATAGGCTTATGGAGTAGTTTAATGAGGATGAACATAGTTCTGATTTTGAGGGATAGACAGTTGATCATGAGGAAGAGATTTATGAAGAAGCGGATAATGATGGAAAGGTTGATGAGGATTCCAACCTTAAGGTAGTATACCTCTCAAGCATGAAGAAAGATGGGTCTTTCAGGATGCAGGGCCTCTTAGCAGGAAAATGTGTTATTGTATTGTTGGATACAAGTGTCACCCACACAATCATAGATTCGTGATTGGTATCTAGGAGAGGCATACAGACAGAAGAATTTGAAGGTATGAGAGTTAAGGTGGCTGATGGTTTCACACTTAAGTGTAACAAAATGGTTCGTGAACTTCCCATGAAATTGAATAACTATGAATTCAAAATTGATTTTTATGTTGTAGACATGGGAGGTACTGATGTTGTTTCGGGCATGAGTCGGTTACATACTATTGAGGCATTCTATCCCAGCCTTAAGGACATGGAAATGAAGTTTGAAATTAATGGAAAGAAACATATTCTTAAGGCAATCAGGGAGGAGAACTTGAGAATGATTTCACTCATGCATATGTAGAGACTTATTAGTCATGATGTGGTTGAGTGGGAAATAGAGTGTAGATTACTACCTACACTAGATGAGACAGGTAAATCAACTTATCACCCTGACATATAGGATCTCAGAACTAAACACTCTAAAGTGTTTAGTAATTTACCACATGGCAGGCCACCTGACAAAGGCATTGAGCACATCATTGAGTTAGAGGAGGGCACTAAGCCCATCATGATTACTCCTTATCAGAACCCTAAGTGCCTGAAAGATGAAATTGAGAAGACAAATTAGGAGTTATTATCTAAGGGAAATATTAGGCCAAGTAAGACACCTTTTTCTTCGTCAATTATTTTGGTGAATAAAAAGGATGGTACACTCAGAATGTGCATTGATTATCGGATGTTGAACTGGAGCACAATTAAAAACATGTATCCTATTTCATGCTTAGATGAGTTGTATGGTGCATCTTTCTTCTCTAAAATTGATTTCAGATCTGGATATCATCGTATCAGAATTCGGGAGGAGGACATAGAGAAGACAACTTTTAGATGTCATTGTGGACACTTTGAGTTTTTAGTCATGCCTTTTGGGTTGATTAATGTTCCAGCTACTTTTAGTCCACTATGAACATGGTCTTCCACAGCTAGTTGAGGAGAATTCTTTTGGTCTTATTTGATGATATTTTGGTGTATAGTAAGATATAAGATGATCATCTTTCTCATATGGATGCAGTATTAGATATCTTGGATAGGGATTCCTTGTATGCAGTCCAAGTGTGCTTTGGGTATGACAAATTTTTTGTACCTTGGACATATTATCAGTGCAGAGGGAGTTCACATGGATCCTGATAAGGTTTGTGCTATACTTGATTGGCCTACTCCTGACAACTTGACATAGCTTAGAGGATTTATTGGTCTGTGTGCTTTCTACCATAGATTTGTAGATGGGTTCTCTCGTTATGCAGCTCCTCTTACTAATTTTACCCATAAGGGTGCTTTTGAGTGGACCTCTTAGGCACAAGAGTGCTTTGAGAAGTTCAAGAAGATTATGACATCATGCCCGGTTCTAGCGATGCTAGATTTCACTAGACCGTTTGATTTGCATTGTGATGCCTCTGGTAAGGGTATTGGTGTTGTTATTTCCTAGGATCGTCATCCCATTATTTTTGAGAGCAGGAAGCTCAGGGGTCCTGAGAAATCTTTTAGTGTTTATGACAAGGAAATCTTATCCATGAGGCATGCTTTGGCTAAGTTCAGGCAGTATCTATTTGATAGTAAGTTTTGCATTAAACTAATGATAATAGCCTGAAGTATTTCCTTGGACAACAAGATCTTAATGAGAGACAACAAAAGTGGGTCAGCAAACTTAAGTCTTATGATTTTGACATCTCTTATATTAAGGGTACTTAGAATGTGGTTGTTGATGCACTTTTTTGGAGGCCTCATTTATGTGCTATGATAGAGATATCTAAGGATTGGAGACACTTGATCATTGTTGATTATGCCAGACATCAGTGGGCGTATGGTATCATTGATGGGTCTACGTAATAAAATAGGTATGCTCTTGTGTATGAGATGATCATTTACAAGGGGAGGATACTTTTGGTACCAGAATGAGTGTCAGACGGGTGGTGTTGAGGGTTTTCCATGATTCTCATTTGGTTGGACACCCTAGGTTCTTCAAAACCTGCAGGTAGGTTCAGGAGAGATTTACATGGAAGGGCCTGAAGTTTGATGTGCAACAGTATGTGAGAGAGTGTTATGTTTGTCAACAGAACAAGGAGCACACATATCCAGCCAGTTTACTACAACCACTTCCCATTCCTAAGCAGAAGTGGTAATGCATATCTATGGAATTTATTGTGGGATTTCCTAAAGCCCAGGGTCGAGATTGTATATATGTGGTAGTTGACTGTCTCACAAACTTGTCTCACTTCTTT
The DNA here is from genome assembly GCA_018584345.1 of Thuja plicata. NCBI lineage: Eukaryota > Viridiplantae > Streptophyta > Pinopsida > Cupressales > Cupressaceae > Thuja > Thuja plicata. The sequence goes on along the minus strand of MU225585.1, from coordinate 1,440,141 downwards.
TTGATCACTACTACATTTTCAGCGACTTAGGTTGCAGAGTTATTTTTCTGGGAGGTTTTTAGATTGCATGGATTACCCCAGAATATTATGAGTGACCGAGATAGCCATTTTATGAGTCACTTTTGAAAGGAGTTTTTTAGGTTATGTGGGACTAAGTTGAATCTGAGTACCAGTTATCACCCTCAGACTGATGGTCAGATTGATATTATTAATAAATGGGTGGAGGGCTATCTTCAAAATTATGTTTTTGCACAACAAAGAGCTTGGGTGAAGTGGATATACTTATGTGAGTATTGTTATAATTCTACTCACCATATGTCTATTAGGATGACTCCTTTCAGAGCTCTGTATGGGTATGATCCTCTGAGTTTCATGGATTTTATATTCAATGATAATAGAGTTCCCAATGCAGGTGACTTATTGCAGGACAGTCAAGATATTATGGGTACTATGTGGTATAATGTTCAGAGAGCTCAGAATAAAAAAAACTAGTATGTTGATCAGAGAGTTTCTTTCTCTTTCCAGCTTGGGGATATGGTATACTTGATGTTGCAACCTTACAAACAGTCATCTATTCAAAAGAGTGGAGCTGGGAAGCTCAAGCCTCGCTGATAATCCTAAAGGATCATAAGTTTGCCATTATTATACAAGGAAACTATTTTTGAATTGTCGGTTACATGATCACCGAGTGACAACATTCAGTCAAGCACAGAGGTCATCGAAATAGTCAAGCACAGAGGTCACCAAAAATGTCTTAACACGGTGATCACCGAAACTAGTGAACACTGACAACACTATCACCGACAGACAATTCACAGAATAACCCGACAACACAATCTACAGAGTAACCCGAGCACCAGTCTACCGAGAGATAGTTTTATTCCTGAGAAAGGTGGATCTGAGATACACGTCAGCTAAAGAACTTTATTCTTTAAATTATCTTTATGATTAATTGTAAAACCATTTCTTGGTGATCAAGTAAAGCGTAATTGATTGTTTTAATCAATCTAACTGATTGTAAACATGCAAACTAGGAGATCAAGGTTAAGTTGTAAACCTTTGATCATAGAGTTTTTCTTGTAAAGCGTGAAACCTAATTAGGTAAAAACCTTTGTATATATAGATGTATAATCATTCAAGAACATGATGATTGTAGCTGAAGAAGACATATATTGATCAAACAGAGAGTTTCATGCAGAAGAATAAAAAAAGAAGAATTCAGTTGTGAAGAACAAGATTCAAGGCTGTCGAGCATAACAAAGGTATTATTCAATCACAATAAGGTGATATTGTATTTGTGATCTTAATGGATCTGTAATCAGCGATTCAATATTGTAAGCTATCAGGTCAATTATATTTTTGACTACTCTCTAACAATTGTAGCAAATATAAGAAATCCTTTAAGAAGGTGGACTTAACAGTCTTTATGTAAATCTCTTAACCGAGTGCACACATACATTGCGTTGCTAAAATCTCTTAACTGAGTATACCTAAAAATTATAACATGTTACTCCTAACAGGGTAAGATCATCATAAGTGATCACAACTTGTAGCCTTAACCAACACCTTCCATTCTGCAGATAGTGAAGCTTTGTGGGTTTCATCCCCACCACATTTTTTACCTTCTAACAAGGGTTTTCTGCATTACCAATTCTTATGTCATGTGTTAACAAGTTTCATGAATATTTCTATGATTGTTTACATGTACTTACATTTATGTTATGATATTACATGCATAAGGTAGAAAAGCAATATGGTCGGTAATGCAAGAATAGATTACTAAGGTTAATTGATAAAAGATTTTAAGGGTACAGATTCACCCCTCCCCACTCAGTACACATCCTTCCATTATTCCAACAATTGGTATCAAAGCTAGATCTCTTATTTGGAAAAGTTTAATCACTTGAGAGAAAAATATCATACAATGGAAATGTATAAGCTTGATAAGAATATTGAGAATCAGAAGTTGCAAATACAGATTTTCTTTGAGCAATACAAAGAAGAAAGAATAAAGATGAGAGAGCTATTGGATGAAATAAAAGTCATGGAATCTTGCAATAATGAAACTGACTATCATGAAGAAGAGATACCTGATTTATTTGATTCATCAGGATCTACATCTGGTAATACATCTGACACATCTAAAGGAAGCATTACAAGTCTGAATGAAATCAATCAACATCTAACTGAACAAGTAAAGGTACTACAAATCGGTCAACAGACACGGATGGTAAGAATGTTTGATGTTATGAATAATGCAAGACAAGCTGAACAAGAAATAACTTTAGCTATTGATGATAGGAGTAAGATCACTAAAAAGTTGCAAGAGAAAGAAAATGAGTTACGGAGACTTATTGAATATCACATCGAGATCACCAATCAAATAGTTCTTATGAGTCATGAGGCCAAACGAGTGAACATAGAACTTAATGAGAAATTGGAAGTTATTGGTGAACTAAGAGAAGAAAAAAAAAGAGAAACTGAAGCATGAAGTAAGGATTCAGCAACAACACAATGATATGATTAAGAAAGTTGAAGACAGCACAAAGAGAACAGATGAATTTCTGAATGGACAAAGAAGAATAAAAAAAATACCGGTTTAGGGTATACCAAGCATGGAGAATCATCAAACCAATTTGATCAAAGGAATGTCTACACAAATCCAACAGCAAAGAAGTAGTCATGCAATCACTGTGGAAAACCAGGCCACACATCAAATGTTTGCAGGAGAAAAGCTAAAGGTATTCCTAAATCTACTTCTACATTTATAGGAAATTTTTATAACTGTAAAAAGCATGGACACAAAGCACATGAATGCAAATATAAGGTGAATCAACCAAATAAGGAATCCTACATGGAAAAATATTTTCCTACTTGAAAAATGCATGGCCACACATCTCATGAATGCAGGAAAAAGAAAAAGCAAGTATGGAAACCTAAAGAGCAAGAAAATGCTTATAAACTGGGAAGAGTCAGTAACTCATATGTTTGGGATTACAACACATGGGCAAATTTCACAACATGTGGGAGATATGGACACATAGCTGCTAAATGCATAAGGAAATGGATGAGAAGATCTAGAAACTGGACTAACTCCTGAATGACATGCTTACACTGTCATAAGGTGGGTCACCTAATTAAGGACTGCAGAGACTGAGTGACAAAGTAAAGCACTTTTGCTAATGGAAACACTATTGAAGATATCATGAGAATGATAAATCAAATGTGGAGGAAAGCTTCAAACAATGATAATGTTGGACCAAGCACTACAGTTGGTGACACCTCATCCAATGGATTAGGTGATTTCACCACCCCCACCTAAGCATACAAGTAAGTATGGAACTGCATTGTACAAAGCTATATTTTACATCAGTTCCAATATTCATTAATAATATGTCAAACTAGCATGAATAAAGATGCACTATGGTATTACTTGTTATGATTATGTGAATCCAATCTCGTCGTTCAATACATACCGAGCATCATCGGTATACATACGAAAAACAACCAAGTTGTCAATACATACCGAGCATTGTCAGTAAACATATGAAAGACAATCAAGTCTTTGTTACATAGCGAGCACCGTCAGTGAACATGTGAAAAGTATAACTAAGTTGTCACTTACCCTAAGTGTTGTATACTCACTGAGGATGAAGACTTTGGTATGATACCCAAGCGTCTTTGTTTCATCGACCGAGTAGTAGTTGAAGCATTCAATGCACCACTTAGGTTATTTTCTATAAATAGGGCAACAAAGAGCTCATTCATTCACCCAGTAATAAAGAGAGAGTGCAGAGCGAGAAGAAGCGATTCAAGAATATCATACTGCAGAATGATTCATAGAAGATTCAAAGGCTACTCTGATAGATTTCAACCATCCACAACAAAGATCCAGTAAGTAACTAGACTTATCGAGCTTGCAGTTCATTTACAAGAAGCCCTAAAAATCTAACGAACAATAGCAACTACCTCACGAGTCTAAAAGATCAAGAGCACAAAGGACCAGAAGATCAACCTGATTAAGAACTCGACATGTGAAGAACCTAACTACAAGTTCTGTCTTGAGGTTGCTTCACAACCCGATGACATGGGAGCATTCTTGAGCATCCCTCCTAGGGTTTTTCTATTTGAAGATATACGCACATACATCCACTGTAAGGTTGCAGAGATTGGAGATCTTGAGATTGAATAAGCTTACTAGAAGCTATGTAAGGATGGAAACCTGAAAGATGAACACAAGCACATTGAGGTGAAAGGGTTAACCAATGCCCTACTGTTCCCAAGAGAGTTCAAGACCGGTGGATACATATAGTACTCAGCCGAGTACATGAAAGAAAAATGTGGTTGGATGAACCAAAACTGATCACAAAGGATGTGATTCACGCTGTAACATGATATCCTATCACCAAGAAGGCAAAATCCCTAAATCTTCCTTCACACCCCAAAATTGAAAAACTAACTAAGACAAAATGGGACAGAAGAGGATTGAAACTCAGTACAATCACCGACCCTGAGATGAAATTTGGTGCATGTGTGATTGGGTACAAGTTATTCCAAGCTAGAAAAATGAACAACATAGCATGTGGAGCAATTAACACTACTTATAAGATTGTGAAGAAGGGACTTCAACTGGACTTATCCAAGCTGCTACTGAAGTAACTAGATGAGAATATGAGAACAATCAGATCAGCCAGATCTAATACATGTAAGTTTGGTTCCCTCCTTATGTGCACATTCTTCTATTTTTAGAATTTATTCCCTTCTAGTCAGTAATGTCACTTGGGACACAACCTGACCAATAACTGCACAAATTAGTGAATTCAATAAGTCAATAGGGGAAAACTTCACATCAATAATGGATGCATACTTCACCACTTTCAAGGATAGAATGCAGAAGATAATGAGAATCCTTACACAACTGGTTGAACAATACAAAGATGACATATGTTTCATAGTGGACACCGATAAAACACTTATCAAACCAATTGTACCAAGAACAACATGGTTACCACCATTGGACTATGAGATCAACATTGATCAGACTACAAAGGTCATTGAAGCCTTATTGAATGAACCAGTGGACAAATTATTAAGCAGATTTGGCACCTATGAGGAAGCCAAGTCTAGAATCAAGACTGACTTAGTAGTGAAGAAGATAGACTGAAAGAAGACACAAATAATAATAAAAACTCTTCAAAAGAAACTTTTGGTAAATGATGAAGAGTTAGAAACAAGATGTCACCGAGGGACAGTCACCCGTCGGTGAAGGTGAAGAGTTAAGTGACTCTGAGTCTACTAAATCAGATGCACCCCTATCCAAGAAAGAAAAGGTTACAAATGTAACAGTTGCATCAAGAACCAGGAGTAAGACTACAAAAGAGGCAGACTCACCACTAGTAAAGAAAGGTACTGTGAGGATTTATCAGAAAAGAAAGCCTCAAACTGGGCAATCAACACCGAGGCAAAGAAGGAAATATATAATAGGAAAAGAGGACAAGGATGACACTAAACAAGATGAGAGAGAACGAGGACTCCAAACTGAAAAGATCAAAGTTCCTAAAATAGTTGATGAAGTTGCATATTCATTCATCAACACAGGAATCATATCACATCAAAAGATTAGACAATGACTGACCTTGTCTCCCGGAGATCAGAATAAGATAGAAGAGGCCATAATTAAGGCAATGGTTGCATATAAGTATGTACCTACATAATTCAACAAGAATATGCCACAAGAGCTAAATGATAGAATATCCGCCAGGTGGACTTATGCACTGCACACGAAGAAATAGCCAAGGGAAAGATCCCTAGTTACATTCATGCCACCCGAGTCCACACTTGAAGAAATTGATGAAACAATGAAGGAGCATGCAATGAAATTTTCTGCAAAGATGAGAGCATACAAAGTACTAGAGGGAAGATTACAAGACATTGACAAAGAAAGCATTGATATTTAGAATGAAATCTTCAATCCAACCGAGAAAATATTAGCACTAATCGAGACACCTCACAATGAGGAGAAGGAGGCCACACCGAGCTCAGAGCATATCTTCATCAATGACACTGAGGATGTCAATCCAGTTGATTTGACAACATAGGTGAGTAAGGCCATGGATGATGTACCTCAAATATTATAATCATTAGGGGAAACAACTGACATAACAATACAAGATGTCACTAAAGGTGATCCTGTTGATGAAGTAAAGGTAGGTGAAGATGTCATTGTCACCACTGAGCAAACAAAAGAAAATGACACCATTGAAGATGCATGGGCACAAATACCAGGTAACATACCTTTATTGATACAAGCTATCAATATCATATCTGAAGCAAAGGAGAAAACACCTGAGCCTAATGCAGACATACCAGAGGAAAAAGGTGATGAACATGAGGAGGAGCAGAAAGATACAAATAAAGAGCAAAAAGAAACAAGTGGAGAGGATAAACAAAGTGATGCCAAGAATACTGAAGAAGTGAACAAGGTTGTCGATAAAGATAAGGTTGATGTAGAGATGTCTACTACCAATCAATAGGTTAATACCAAGTAGCATACAAAAGGCACCACACCCCACACACAATCAATAAAATCAAAAGAGACGGAGAAGGATCTTGCTATAGTCCTTCATTCCCCTGCTTCAAGCACCATACCGAAGAAGAAGAAGAGTAAGGAACTGGTCACACTTGATGAAATAATAGATATACCCAACTGTGATCCAAGGACACTAGATCCTGAGTCACTGACCAAGTATGGATAACTTTGCAAGAGGAAGGCAATACAGGACAAGTTCAAGAAGGAACACAAAAATTCCCAAGTCCTGGATACAACAAAGAAAATCCTAATGCAGACACTCAAATTGATCAAAATGCACCAATAATTGATCAAATAGCAATTCTTACCGAGGCCATAACATCACAGAATGTAGAAGTCGACAAGGTAATTAAGGAACGTGCAGAAGAGAAGTGTCACTACAAGCTCACAGAGAAGATCAGCCAAGAAGTGACAGAAAGCAAGGTAAAACTTTCTAAGCTAGTAACTACATTGGAACTAATAATATCAAAAGTAGTTAACTTAGTTCAAAAGTTGTGCACACTAGAGCATTTCACTACCGAGCATAGTGAAAATATTGCAAAAATAGATGAGGATATGAAGGCTAGTGCACAAAGTCTCACAACCGAGGAAAATGCATTCCAATTGCATTATGAAAAGATTGTAGAATCAAAACAGTTGAGACTTGAGATAAAAAAGGCTGAAAGCAAAATCAAAGATGAGGTAACTAAGCTCCAATCTATGTTACTACTGAATCTCACATTGCTGTTGAAACACATGAATTTGGCAAAGACATTAATTGCCACCCTTGAGATGTCAGTCACTAAGAGTATATATGACATGCACGCCAGAATCACTTTGGAGCACATGACCCTCGAACACCTCAAGGAGCAATGGGAGAAGCAGATGGAAGACATTCACAAATCCCACGCCCACATATTTGACAAGCTGTAAGTACTACACCTTTGTCATTATTTTCAAAAAAAAGGGGGAAAATGTATATACCTTACAAAATGGGGAAAACATGTCAAAAAGGGGGAAAATGTACCAAAGAGGAAAATACACAAAGGAGGAAACATGTACATACAATGTGCCAAGGCGTGCACATAGGGGGAGTCATTGACAAGGTAAACACTTGGTGTATATACTGAACATATTAGTTTGCACATACCAGTTTTTGATACTAATGCCAATGGGGGAGATTGATAATCCTAAAGGATCATAAGTTTGTCATTAGTATACAAGGAAACAATTTTTGAACTGTCGGTTACATGATCACCGAGTGACAAAATTCAATCAAGCGGAGAGGTCACCGAAATAGTCAAGCGCAAAGGTTTCCAAAAATGTCTTAACATAATGATCACTGAAACCAGTGAACACTGACAACACTATCACTGACAGATAGTTCACAGAGTAACCCAATGACATAATCTACAGAGTAACCTGAGCACCAGTCTACTGAGAGACAGTTTTATTCCTGAGAAAAGTGGATCTTGTGTACATAGATGTTGACACACTTCTATGAATCATTCCATCCAAGGTTGCTCAAGAATAAGGCCTCAAATATCGATCCATAGCTCTCTAGTCATGGAGTGGAAAGGTGTGAAATGAAGGCCCTCAGATTGACCTAGTTAGTGCCTATGCGAGTAGACCATGAAACGAGAGATTCGAATGCATGAAAATGAAATCTACTCTATATGATAACAATGCATGAAAGAAAATTAATCTAAATGATAACAATGCATGGCTAAATCTATGAAAGGAAATACAAATGCAAGATTAATCTATGAAAATAAACATGAATCTAATCTACATGAGGAGCCATGAATGCAAGAAGAATGAGACAAGAAGAGAGAAGTTGCAATATCCAAGCTCAAATGCTCAAATCCTCCTCCAAAATTGCTCTCCAAACCTGCAGCATAGCAATACTATGACAAAGATGATATGAGAATGAGAAGGAAAGCTCTCCTTTTTAAAAAGAAGTGAACGATTGAGATTAAGAGGCAAAAATCAAAGGCTATGATTAAGAGGCAAAAACCCACCACTTAAGAGGATGTGATGAAAAAGGGATTTTTATTTAATTTTTCATTTAATTTATTGCCTTTTTCATCAAATAAAGTGCTTTAAGTGGGGATTTTTATTTATTTAATTAAAAGAGAGGTTTTCTTTCAATTAAATAAATTAGAAGAATTTTATTTAATTAAATGG
>MU225585.1:1407163-1419619 GCA_018584345.1 Thuja plicata | reverse complement strand
TCCCTACCTACAAGGGGATCTATCGTCAAGAAGAGCTTCGCATGTAAAATAAGCGAATGAAGCCCACTCTCTCAAGATCGCCACAAATAGTGTTCATAGGGCCTAATTACTATGTGAAACATATATGTAAGAAAGCAAATCTAGGTCCATTTTAGAGCACCAATTGGAAATGTGATCTATGAAAGAAAGAAACACTCAAGCTAGACACATGAGATGTTCATTTTAATTCCCAAAATCCAAATGTTATAGAGATCAACAAAATACCTCAAATCCAAAGTAACGCGAATCATTTTGTTATTTATCCAAGCAAGTCCAAATCAGCAACAACAACAACAAAAACAAATCACAAACCACTAGAAATAGTAAACATTAGTGGTTAGCACAAAAAATTAGAGATATAATCGATATAGCAATGAAAAAAACTCTTTGTTATGGAATATCACGCGAGGAAATGATAGAGCCGCGCGAGGAAATGACAATTTTGCGCGAGAAAATAGAAAGTTTGCGTGACAAAATGCACTATCGCGCGACAAAATGCACAGACAGTAAAAAATGACAGAAACAACAAACCAAATAAATTACTGCACTGATGCCGAATCTCGCGCGAAGGAGTACTTCGATCTGCGCGAAGAAACACCAGATCTGGCACAATCTCACGCGAAAACCAGCAAAAGCTCGCACAAACTTTCTTTGCAGACAAAAATAACAAGTACGAAAAAGAAAGAAATTTTGGATCCGAAAATAAAATTGACTAAAAATAGCTAGAAAGATAGAAAATGAATCTTCTGCCCCACGGTGGGCGCCAAAAATGTGTGCATAAATGTTGACACACTTCTATGAATCATTCCATCCAAGGTTGCTCAAGAATGAGGCCTCAAATATTGATCCATAGCTCTTTAGTCATGGAGTGCAAAGGTGTGAAATGGAGGCCCTCAGATTGACCTAGTTAGTGCTTATGCGAGTACACCATGAAACGAGAGATTTGAATGCATGAAAAGGAAATCTACTCTATATGATAACAATGCATGAAAGAAAATTAATCTAAATGATAACAATGCATGGCTAAATCTATGAAAGGAAATACAAATGCAAGATTAATCTATGAAAATAAACATGAATCTAATCTACATGAGGAGCCATGAATGCAAGAAGAATGAGACAAGAAGAGAGAAGTTGCAATATCCAAGCTCAAATGCTCAAATCCTCCAAAATTGCTCTCCAAACTTGCAGCATAACAATACTATGACAAAGATGATATGAGAATGAGAAGGAAAGGTCTCCTTTTTTAAAAAAAGTGAACGATTGAGATTAAGAGGCAAAAATCAAAGGCTATGATTAAGAGGCAAAAACCCACCACTTAAGAGGATGTGATGAAAAATGGATTTTTATTTAATTTTTCATTTAATTTATTGTCTTTTTCATCAAATAAAGTGCTTTAAGTGGGGATTTTTATTTATTTAATTAAAGGAGAGGTTTTCTTTCAATTAAATAAATTAGAAGAATTTTATTTAATTAAATGGGGGAAATTGAATTTAATTAAATAAGAGGAATTTAATTAAAAGGGAGATTAAATCTTTTAATTAAATAAGAATGATCAAACCTTAGGAAATATTGAAATAATTGAATAATTGAATTAATTACAATTTGATCAAGGAAATTGATTTGAATTGAAAATGTTCCAAAGCATTGATTCAGAAAATTGATAAATTGATAAAATAATAAAATGGGGCCCAAAGTCTAGGCGACCATTTTAGGGTGCATACAGATCTGAGATACACGTCAGCTAAAGCAAAAGAGTCTTTAAATTAGCTTTATGCTTAATTGTAAAACCATTTCTTGAGGATCAAGTAAAGTGTAATTGATTGTTTTAATCAGTCTAACTGATTGTAAACATGCAACTAGGAGATCAAGGCCAAGTTGTAAACCTTTAATCATAGAGTTTTTCATGTAAAGTGTGAAACCTAATTAGGTCAAAACCTTTGTATATATAGATGTATAATCATTCAAGAACATAATGATTGTATCCGAAGAAGACATCTATTGATCAGACAGAGAGTTTCATGCAGAAGAACATAAAAAAGAAGAATTCAGTTGTGAAGAACAAGATTCAAGGCTCCGAACAGAACATAGGTATTATTCAATCATAATAAGGTGATATTGTATTTGTGATCTTAATAGATCTGTAATAAAAAATTCAAGATTGTAAGCTATCAACTCAATTATATTTTTGACTACTCTCTAACAATTGTAGCAAATAGAAGAAATCCTTTAAGAAGGTGGACTTAACACTCTTTATGTAAATCTCTTAACCGAGTGCACACATACATTATGTTGCTAAAATATCTTAACCTAGTAGACCTAACAAGTCTAACATGTTACTCCTAATAGGGTAAGATCATCAAAAGTGATCACAACTTGTAGCCTTAACCGACACCTTCCATTCTGCAGATAGTGAAGCTTTGTGGGTTTCATCCCCACCGTAGTTTTTACCTTCTAACATGGGTTTTTTGCGTTACCAGTTCTTGTGTCATTTTTTAACAAGTTTTATGAATGTTTCTATGATTGTTTACATGTACTTACATTTATGTTATGATATTACATGCATAAGGTAGAAAAGCAATATGGTTGGTAATGCAAGAAAAGATTACTAAGGTTGATTGATAAAAGTTTTTAAGGGTACTGATTCACCCCTCCCCTCTCAGTACACATCCTTCCATTATTCCAACACTCACTATTATGGTCCCTTTTGTGTTGTCAGACGAGTGGGAGAGGTAGCTTATGAGCTTGATTTTTGAGAGGATAGTAAGGTGCATAATGTATTTCATGTTTCACACCTCAATAAGGCATTAGGTAGGCATATTATCCCATCTTCTAAATTTTTCCACCCCTGGATGATGAGGGGAAGTTAGAGTTGATCCTTGAGGATGTATTGGAGATCCAAGAGGGGCATTTACGTAGGTGAGTCATCAGGGAGTTTCTGGTGAAATGACAAGGTTTACTTGTTGGGGATACCACTTGGGAGTCATAGAATATTCTTCAACATCTAGGATTGCGATTGCTTGAGGACAAAAAATCTTTGGGGGGGGGGGGGGGATTGCGATGTCCCCATTTTAATNGGACAAAAAATCTTTGGGGGGGGGGGGAGGATTGCGATGTCCCCATTTTAATAGGTGTCTGGGACACACCATTGTTATCCCATCACTACGACCCTCGTGGGCTAATGGAATGATTTGGGGGTCTCTTGTTGAGAACTTACTATTTATAGTATGTCTATTTCTGTTAGTTTCCATTTGTGGCAGGGTGTCTGAGCAGTTGTCTTGACAAAGAAGAGTAATTGGATTGGCTTGGATTGATTATTATTAATTAATTAAGTTTGACTTAATTAATTATATTATGGATCTTATTTTATAAGTCTAAGTCATTAAATATCATGGGATATTTTATTATCTTATGTTTGGACTTTGATTTAGCTGGAAAGATAATTGAATATATTATTTCAAATATTCAAACTTAATGTTTTAAGCTTGGATGCTTTAAGTTATGAAAGGAGTCCTCATGAAGATTCAGCTCGACATCTTCTTGGAGAAGATTGAATGTATTAAAGGGATTTTCAAACCTTCTTTTGCATTAGCTTTTGATTTCTTTTAAAAAAATACTTGGATACTTGCGAAATTGACAAGGCTCAAGACAAGGGTTTGTCAAAATTCAACCAGCAAGGAATTGTGAATTTCTAGTTTGATCTCTGCACTTTGAATCAACGTATTGGGTTGATGAATCATGTCATCTCATCAAACATAATTACACCCAGACATGTATAAGTGAATTGTTTTTTGAATAGTAATTGATATGTGTGGAAACAAAGGAAAGGGCAGTCGTGGATAAGCATTTTAAGCAGCTTCATCACTATTAGGAGTGTTATCAGAGGAGATGAGAGGAGTTCGATTTGATTGAAGAGTGCTAACATTGGAAACTATAAGCTTCTATGCCAAGAACACATTCAACCAGATTGTTGTAGCCCATTCACAAGTACATTCAACATAAAAATTTAAATTTCCAGGTTATTAATTGCTTGTGTCTTTGGTAATTATTAATTGTCAATGCAAATAATTGGACATTTTTGGTGAATTGAAAAAAAAAGCACTGTGGATTTCTGACTTCAATAAAGTAGGTTGCATCATTTTGGTCTCTTGTTTAAACTGTAATGATATTTATTTTGAAAATACAAAAAAAAACACATATATGCAAAAGGAATTAAAAAAATTGCAATTCCAGAGACAAGAAATTGTTTGTAGTTGAATTTCAGTGATAGAGCCAACCAAGCTCTTTACATAATGTAAGGGATTGCTACTATTTGCCTTGTGAGGTAGAAGTGAATTATTATTGAGGTATTTTGTAACATACCAAGTGCAATAGATATTCTTTTGTACTTTCATACAATGTGAAACAAATGTAGTCCAAAAAATATGAAACAAAAGTGACCATGTAGTAAAATCAATTGTTATCACTATTCCATGTATGAAAATGAGATAGATACCAAAATGGTTACTATTTCCAGTAGTAATAGCATAATCCATGCTAAGCTAAAGGTAAGAAAAGTGTTTGTTGCTACCAAAGAACAAATCTAACTACCACCTCGTATTGTTATGTTGGTTCAATTACATTTGTAAATTCTTTCCCTTCTTGGCCAATCTTTTTTTTATCAGTAATATTTGATGTATTTTATTAATTTGAAAATAAAACTTTACAATATGTCACTTCTGTTTGGTAGAGATAAACTTTGACCCCCCATAGATTTCCACATATAACTTCATCTGAGCCTCGTAGGCATCTACAAAACATGACATAAACAATAGTGACTATATAGACTATATCCTCTATACCTACTACATTTATCTACTCCTTTCAGACTTATACATAAAACACTAGCTTTATAGCATGCTTGATACTAAAGAAATGGGTAGACCATACCAAAAAATGTGCTTTTAAATCAAAATTTGCAAAATAGAACAAGGGTTTCTCACCTTACCCACTTCTTCAACATTTCTTCCTTCAACTAGACTAGAATGAACATCATGCCATGAGTGCCAACTTTTCCCTTTTTTACTTTCCTATCTGGTTTGACAATAACATCCCAACCATCCTCTAGATGCAGCTTCACCATCGATTTCCTCAGAGTCAATTTTGTCTTCCTTCACCTCTCTGTTTCCAAACACTCCATTTCTTCCTCCGCATCGTACATATACAACAACAAGCCTTTCCAACCACCCTACACTACATCCATCTATTTTATTTTGGTTTAGAAGAACTCCAAAGAATGAAAGGTTTAAACTCTTTGGACACTTCATCCACAACCCGCCACATGCCATCCCTTGTCGTAAGCCCAACTCCCCATTCAACTCTACCCACAATTAGAATCATCCCTCCTACCCACTCTGGTTTGACACAAATATGCATGGCATTCAACACCTCCTCTCTACTACCCAATTGAAGTGCCCAAGAAAGAATCAGAGAAGAAACGTAAAAAAATTTCCTTGGTCTTAGGTCAAATTTCAGATACTCTTCTCCCAATAGTTGCAAAATACAACCCCAAAAATGCTCATCATCAAATTTAAAAGCTCCTCGCAACCTATGAATAGTAATTTCACCTCCAAACATCGATAATTGATTTGGCAATTTGAGGGAGAAGTTCGTCTCCATCTTCTTTGTTCTATCATTTTCTCTGCTCACCAAGTTGCTTTCAGCAAAGATACTCCAAACTTTAAACAGAATTTTGTTTCCTTTCCAGAAGTTTCCAGAAACCACTCAAAATTACCACTTTCTCAACCACGACGTTGAGGTGATTAGTTCATGATGACAACAACATCAACATTTGATGGTTTTGGAAAAAGAGATTTAATCCTTTCATTTTATTATTAAAATTTTCCTCCTTAGGTAAAGAAACCAAAGGCCTCATCAATACCATTCTTAGACTAAGACCAAACATTATGGCTATATCAAAGAGATTTCTTATTTGAAACAACTCCTCCACTTTAAGACAAAACGTGTAATTGCAACCCCCTAAAATATTATATATACTCCTCATTTGTTTGGTCAGTTAATGTCACCCCCACATTATATAATTTATCTACTACATCATTTTCCTCCCTCAATACATGGGTCACTTTAAATTCCCCAAAATTTTCTAACATCATCTTAATCATTCTAATGTATTTATTTAAATGTCATGTTCCAGATTCACCTTTTATGATTCCATTGATAATAATCTATAAGTCTCTCTCCAAATGTAGTTTTCTCACCCCCATTTGCATTGCCATTTTGATAGCTAGAACCACATCCAAGATCTCTGCTTCATTGTCTGTGCCAATCAGGAGCCTCTTCGCTCTAATCATCTATATATTTCCCTCATCATCCCTCACCACAAAATCTACCCTTGATGGGCTCGAATTACCCTTAGAAGCCCTGCCAAATTTGAATTTATTCCACCCTTTATTTGGTGATCTCCAAGACTCCAACTTTACTTGTACCAAGGGAGGTTGAACCCTCCTAGGCCCATGAATAGACCCCCTTCTTGGCCAATCTTAGTGCCATTTGAACATAATATAATTTTTTTTTCTCTTAACTTTTGTTCAATCTTATTCAGAAAGAGGTGTCTCAGAGATTTATTTAGCCACCCCATATGCATTGGCTAAATCCCCTATTCTAGCATTCACAAAAAGAATCAAGGGCCCAAAAGAGTATAATATTATTTCTCTTATTGGAGTTGTTAGACTATTGAGGAAATCTTGAAGTTTCTTAAATCTGAGATGGAATAGCATCAAATATTGTTTTCATGATGCCCCCAATATGTACATATGTCTTCTGCATGGAAGGATTAGTCTAAGAAGATTCTTATTCCTTCCCAAAATTCTTTGAAGGAGCATTTACAAAATAATGATGTGGAAGATAATGCATCCACCAACATTGTTTCTTAGCACTATTTCTAGGTCTGGAGCAATTATTGTCCATGTGTCTAGTTTTGAAACATCTTATGGAGTGAAAGGACAAACCTTTGTAGTCCAGAGGTTGTGATTAGTTGCAATCATCAATCTTGAAAGTTACCTCACAAGGAGATCTCTTGAGATGTCCAAATATGCAAGGATGTAGGCAAATGTTAGGTGAGTGAAATAGAAGCTGTCAATGTCTATAGACAAAAAGTCACCCAAATAATTCCAATAGAATTAAAACAATACTCAAACCAAAACTACAATGAAATATTTTGAAGGTGGAACCAAAATAGATTCACCAAAGGATTCAAAGAGAGGGTCGAATTCTAGATACCAAGGTATGAGGAGGAGCAAATTCCCCCCCAACACCATTGTTCCTGGTGGATGGCATCCCAAAATAGTTTATAATGAAACACCATAATTAAAAATCTATGTCCACTAGGGTAAACTTTCATATTACCTTTGACTCATAAATTGTTGAGCAGTTGTGATCCAGTTGTGCAATTCTAATTTTTTTCCATGATTAAATTGGCTAATCAAACAATTGGTGATGTAAAATTGCTCTCCTTCAAAAACCACCTTTTCAAAAAAAAAATTCAGAAAAACCAAAACCAAGGGGTAGGGTTTAAGAATGTCTTAGAGAACTCTTTCAAAGCAAAGGTTGACCCACTCCTCCTTTTGAGTTGTACATCCCAAGAAACAAGCCCCGCATTAGAGCCCAAGACCCCATGAACAATGACATTCCTGAAAGAGGTGTCACTACACCAAGATAATCATTGGTTGAGAATTGAGGGTGAAGGGAATCTCTTTTGCATCTCAAGACAACCCCAAGAGGAGAGGCGTTGAAGCGTCTAGGGAGAAGAGAGGTGGGGGATTGTCAAATGGTGGTATGGAACAAAAAGGACTAATGTGTTATGTTGTAGCTTAAACAAGTATATCCAAAAGAAAAATGGACTGGGATTGGACAAGGTGAACACCTAAGACTATAATTTGATGGTTTATAAGGTTGTTTTCTCACTTTTGGACCCTATATGAAACCTTAAGCATTTACTAGAGTGTATGCATTGACATTTTATATCTTTTTAAAACTGTACATATGTCACTTAAGTTATTAATAAACTATAAAAATTTATTAAAGATAAATAAAATATAGTATTCTAATTTATAATATTAAGTTGATTTTTTCTTGGAAGTGTTGAGGTTGCATGGACAAGTTTTTGGCAATTCTATATTTTGAGTAATATAATGTAAGATATCATGTAAATTAAGCTGAATTTTTTGATGAATAAAGGCCTTTACTATTAATATGTATAACAAAGTACAATATTCACAAAAAATCCAAGGGGATAAAAAATCACCCCACAAAGTCACTCGACATCAAGTTGGCATCACAGCAGGAGTGCCTTTGTGAGGCATTCCAGAACACCACGCTCTTGGCGTCGCCACTCTGCCTCTCCTCCTAGTAGGAGGGCCTCAGCTTTCGGATGGCCTCCTATGCTTGCCTCTATTGCTGCTCAGCCTTCAGCCACTATTCCTATGTGGCCTCCCACCCCTTCTGATAAGATCCCCCGCCTGACCCTTTCAATTAAGCTGAATTTTATTTTTGTATTGTAGAAGATTTAAATTTGGCACCATCTAAGTGCCTACAACACCATTAAACCAAGTGTCCTTTGACATTAAGTTGAAAATATAAAATGTACAAAATATTTTTTAAAGAGTTAAATCAAAATGATTGGGAAAGTTAAATAACTCTAAAATTAAAACAAAAAAACTTTTAAAAATGTAATGTATAATTTTAAAAAGTATGCAAAATGCAAAATAATAAGATATACTGAACAATGTTTTTTTACATTTTTTTTTTGATCGGTAATTTTTGAGATATTATATTGATTTGCAATTCACAGTTACATACTTGTTCAAAAAGGGCTTATACACCCGAGCATTATAGACGGTTACATTCTTGTCCAGAAGGGTCTTATACACCCGAGCATTATAGACTACCATACATTCGACATAGAGACAAACTATAGAAACCACAAAACAGGGCTACCCAAAAAACACAGAGGAGTCTATCAACGGGCTACCTAGCCCAGCAAGAGGATACCCATGAAGACTAAGACAAACTAAGACAACTACCGGAACCATTTTGCCGCATCATCTCTGGAGAAATTCCCAAATGCTCCACATTTGTCCACAAGAGCACCCAGCGGGATGTTGATAGCAGTGTCCCCACGGTAACTGCATCTCTGGCTAACCTAGCTGCAACTTCCCTTGCACCCTTTCTTGTGATCGATAACTGCCTACGGACCAGAGGCCTACCATCTTCACCCAAACAAGCCGATGATTTAATGGTTGTCCTCTTTAATTTCCTGTTCGTAGTCTCAGACACCACCTTGGAAATCTCCGCCTTGTCCCTAGCCAGCGCAACCAGCAAATCCTTCCATCCTGCCAGTGCTCGCGCCAGGTGAATGTCCTCCGAGAAAGCTGTGGACCAGACAATCAGTGGTTGAAGACCACGGCTGCCCTGACCAATCATGCAAAAGGGCTCCTCCCCCATATTTAGGCCCAGTCCAACCTCCACTCATTCAATAATGTCTTCCACTCCAACAATCCGCTTCACCACCATGCAATCCTTAACCACACGCCTTACTTCCACCTTGGATTCAACAACCATGAGAGTGAGGGCCACAAAAATGGATGAGATATCTAGATTTGTTCTCGGCCGCCATCCTTTTTGCAAGAAATGTTCCCCAAGAATCTCCCTGATATCCCCCCAGAAGTCATCACCCTCACCAACAAAAATGTGGCTTAACCTGTTCAAGGTGATGGGTGTGTCGAATGCTGGAATTTGCCCTGTCGTTAATAGGGAAAAATTTGCTTCCATCGCACTGGTCTTGCACTTAGACAAAACAGGTTTAGTGAATACAAAATACCACCGAAGTCTCTATAAATAGTTGATGTTTCCAACAACTTGCCCAAAGGAAATCAATACTCTTACTCCCACGGTACGAAACTATAATTCACATACTGTCGAACGATTTGGGGAAGAAAGATGGCTTCATCATGATGGCAATCAAGGCTTGGGAATTAGAAATCCAGCCACATAGCTGGAAAGGTGACATTGTCACACACACTTCTTGAGAAATCAGCCCCTGTTATGATTCCTACTAAAAAGTAATCCTCAACTAGCGCCTCCATAGTGAAATCTTCAAAGATTTCAATTTTTTTCTCAAGTGACCCATTAGCTCCTACATTTGAAAGCTTGTCTACTAAGTTATTAGCTAGTCTCGACACCTGTGTGATTTTGAAATCTTCAAACTCTGCTAGAATGCTTCTAATTCTTCTAATATGCTTGTTCAAATACCATGTGTCCATCTGACCCTTTAAGATACCATTTACTACCGGAAGGGAATCACCCTCCAAATGAACTTTAGTGAAATTGAGTTTCCTAGCCATTAGGACAGCTCCCACTGTGGCTAGGCATTCCGCCTCATTATTTGTTCCGTCCTGTATCCTTTTGGCTCCTAATGCCAGAATCTCACCTTTATCATTCTGAGCAATGTAGCCTACTCCAAATACTTCGGGATTGCCTCTCGAGGCACCATCAAAGTTAATCTTGATCCATCTGGGGGATGGTGGAAGGCAAATGTTTCTATGATCTTTCTCTACTTTAGAAAGAGGTTTAACCCTCCCACACCCATTAACGGGTCAACAATGTTTTTTTACATTATTATTAGAAGAAAACAAGTTTAAATGGGAGCTGAAACCCATTACAATAATTTTTTAGTTGGGATTTGAATCCCTCATACAAAAAGTTGCTTAAAGACAAAATATAGACAAACTATAGCCAACCAACAACAAGACACAAGAGAGTTTTGAAGGGCACTCGAAACCCTTTACACACAATGAAAGGCCAAACTGAAGAAAATGAAACTATACCATTTGTTTCACCTTCCAACCACCACAAAAACCCTTGACCAATGATTGAGAGGCATCAAAATGTTTTGGAAAACCTCTCTTCCTTCTATGGTCAACCATCCACAATCATCCTCTAAAGGATAAGAGCAAGGGGATGCAGGACAAAAAAAATGGAAAGGTATGAGGGGCAACCACAACCACATTCACATGCTTTCTTGGAACAATATGTTATGAATTCAATGAACCGATAGAAATTGCCAAAGACTGACCAATATAAGTTTCCAACGACCGACCAACAACATCTATTAATGACGAACCACCAACAATGGTAAAATATGCACCGACCATACCCAAATCCACATGCTTGCTGGATACAAGAGGCTCTACATGCACTGTCTCACTAGGACCATGCAAATCCTCATCCCTATAATTTCCATAAACATCACCCATAGTAAGATTCTTATGAAGAGCATTTGTCCACCAAGTAGCATTACTATGGCGAGATTTGTGCCCATCTGTAGCCATATGACTTATAGCAAATCATTTCCTTAAGCGAAAATGAAGACCCTCATAATCAAGAATCTGAGACCAAGGTTTATCCCTAACCATCAAGACAACTTCTCCATGCATTGTAGCACCCTTAAAAATCCTAAGACACAATGAAATTCCTATGGTTTGAGATATATATATGGAAGACTTGTTCCAGAATATAGACCTTACGCAAGTTCTACATTTTTAGTTGATAAGAAGTCTAAGGTAAAAGGTCAAAAGGAATTTACATCACAAGCCTTTAAGTCAAAATAAACAATTTCTAGTGCTGAAGTATTGGAAAACTGTCCAAACTCTTCTATCATTTCTAATAGTCTTTGATTTATATTATTGTCAAAATGCTCTCTCATTCATCATGTGTAGGCTTATCTTTGTCACTGACTCCGCATATGCCTTCACATTTTCCCTGGGCCCACAAAATTAGAGTTCAACATATCTTAAAACTTATAAAATAGCAAATCTTACCTACTCTGACTGAGAGAAAACCTAGTAACAACAACAAATAGAATACAAATGACACCATATTAGTTGATTAAGAGACCAAATTGATTCTTACTCTTCTCATTTGTTTACTAAACATGGTTTTATAAAAAATGAGATGACCATCCATTTGAGTGCTCAATTAATAAGATAGAAGTTTAACACATATGTCTCTATCTTCAGAATTTCATGAAGAAATTTCAATTAGGTGCAAGAGGTGACAAAGATGAGGCAATTTTGATAGGCATGTTGAGTCAATGAAAAAAATTGCAGGAGATAATCAAAATGAATCTAGCTAGGAATCATATTTGATTTTTATTTTTTTTTAATTTTAAGAAGATTCAGTTGGACTTTGGCCAGTATTCCAAGTCTCAATATTGTGGCAAAATTCTAATTAAACAAGACAAATGATATTCTGACACTTCAATATCCTATGCATATTGATCTAGAAGACTCTTACACAACAAAAAAATGCATTCTCTAACATAAGCAAAATGAACCTTTCAAAGTGATATATATATATATA
>MU225585.1:1357845-1373740 GCA_018584345.1 Thuja plicata | reverse complement strand
CTTAAAACTATTGTCCCCTGAGTTATCAGCATTACTATCCATAAGATTAATATCAGTTTCTTTATTCTTGTTGACAATCTTCTCAAACTCAATCTCTTTATTCTCATTTCCTTCAGTATTAACATTCGCCAGAACAAAGTTAAATTTTTCCCCTGTTTTAAGATTATCATGACTTTCCTCAGGGTTTTCCTTGGCATTTTTAATTTCAGGAGCCTCCAAATCCTTCACCACAGGGGTCTGGGTAGAGGGGTTATTCTCAACATTAGGATCCATTTGATGATTCTGGACACCTTCAATTTCTGTTTGCTGAGGGATATGCTTCTCACCATCAGACTCCTGGAGGATAGGACTAGCACGGGTGTCCAGAACATTCTTTTCTGACCCAGAGGCAACACTAAGGTTCTCATCATTCTTCGGCTCAACCAGAGGCTTAGAAGGAGACGAATCAGAGGGCAATAAGTCAATGTAATTGTTCCTAGTAAGCAATAATTGATATTATCAAGATAGAGATCTCATAAGTCTAGCTGAATGCTAAAGATTTCCAATTGTAATCAGGCCCATATGCCTAACATGTATGACTGCATGTTGTAGATCCTTTGTATATGATTTTATGATGATAATAAGGAAGATTAATCTTGCACATCTCTCTTTTGTGACTTGTTTCCATTGTGTGACTCTTGCTGCAAGGTTTGGACAGATCTCTTTGAGTTCCCTCTGACCTTGACTATGCCAAGTGGTATCAGAGTGAATTTTTGATTAAGTTAGGGTAGATTGTGGTTTTGAGCTTGCGAAGTGCTAGATTGATTTATTGTAGGGTGATAGAGAGAGTATCTAACTTGCAATTGTAGAGTACTCGTGTAATATGACTCGTAGAGGAAATGCTAGAGGTGGAAGGAGAGATGCAGATCCAATTGTGTTAGACATGTTGAGATGGATCGTAGCTAGATTGGAAGCTGTGGAGACGGTCTAGAGAAGAGGTTGACACTTTGAAGATGTAAGTGATAAAATAGAAGAAAGAAATGAAAAAGTAGCTGAAGAAGGAGAAGAGCAACCTAAACTTGAACAAGGAGATAGGTTTATAAAAGCCCCAATTAGAGTGAATGTAGGACTACATTTCAATCCATCTGATTATGATGGTAAATTGGATTCAGATAAATTGTTAGATTGGATCATAGAGATGGAGAAATAATTTTATTTTGAAGGATAACAAATTCTTGGAAATAAGTAATATACCCATCATTTGCATTTTCTTGAAAGCTTCTAAAGTTGTACTCAACAAATTCATTTTGGGCTAATGTTGCAATGATTGCATTTTGTAAGTTTACTTCTTTGCATTTATTTTTTATCATTCATAACTTACCTATGCACTCCGCATTCACTTTTTGAAACTCATAATGTGGTTGAGTCATGGATTGTGATTTCACAATGCATACTTTTTACCTTTTCTAACTTATTTCCACATTCACTTTTCATTATTCAGAACTTATTTGTGTATTCACTTTTCACCATTCATAACCCCCCCGCATTCACTTTTTGAAACTCATAACCTAGTTATGAGTTGTGAATTTTGATATCACAACACATTTTTTGACTTTTTAAAATCACCTCTTTCCATTTGAAATTCTGATGTAGGAGCATCTTGAAATCTTGGCAATCTTGTATTGACTAAAAATATTTATTTTTTGTTTTCCTATTTGATCAGTCTCTGAGTTTCTTTCAACATTAGTTCAATTTGGATCTTTTGCAATTGCGATCCTTATAGCGTGTTTGTGGCATCATGTGGAACCTTCTTCTAGGTTCACACCTCATTTGGTTACTTTGCGGATGAGATCTTGTTGGTTCTTGGAAGGACTTAACTGTATTACATGTTTTCCATCCAGTTTGTATTTTTCAATCTCGCGGAGGAATTTCTCGTTCGACGAAGCGTAATGGCTTATTTCTTGATGATATTACGTTTGTGGTCGACCTAATTAAGGGATCACAAATCAGATTTCTTTCATTGGAAGGAGATCTTAATGATTTGAATCTTGACCTATATTTTGTATTACTTTTTCTTTCTCATTGGGAATTGTGATCTTTCTAGACTGACTTGATGCTCACGAAGGCTTTATAGGTCAATGTAATTGTTCCTAGTGAGCAACAATTGATATTATCAAGATATGGCTCTCATAAGTCTAGCTGACTGCTAAGGATTTTATAAGGATTTCCAATTATAATCAAGCCCATATGCTTGACATGTATGATTGTATATTGTAGATCCTTTGTATATGATTTTCTGATGATAATAAGGAAGATTAATATTGCACATCTCTCTGTTGTGACTTGTTGTTTCCATTGTGTGACTCTTGCTTCAAGGTTTGGATAGATCTCTTTGAGTTCCCTCTGACCTTGACTATGCCAAGTGGTATTAGAGTGAATTTTTGATTTTGTTATGGCAGATTGTGGTTCTGAGCTTGTGAAGTGCTAGATTGATTTATTGTGGGGTGGTAGAGAGAGTATCTAACTCACAATTATAGAGGATTTGTGTAATATGACTCATAGAGGAAATGCTAGAGGTGGAAGGAGAGATGTAGATCCAGTTGTGTTAGACATGTTGAGATGGATCGTAGCTAGATTGGAAGCCATGGAGACGGTCCAGAGAAGAGGTCGACACATTGAAGATGTAAGTGATAAAATAGAAGAAAGAAATGAAAAAGTAGCCGAAGAAGGAGAAGAGAAACCTAAACATGAACAAGGAGATGATAGGTTTACAAAAGCCCTAATTAGAGTGAATGCAAGACCACATTTCAATCCACTTGATTATGATGGTAAATTTGATTCAGATAAATTGTTAGATTGGATAATAGAGATGGAGAAATACTTTGATTTTGAAGGTACAAATGAAGATAAGAAAGTGAAGTATGCTTGCACACAGGTTAGAAGGCATGCATCTTTATGGTGGGAACATTTGCAGACTAATAGACAAAGAAGAGGCATAGATAAAATCAAATCATGGGATAGGATGGTGAACAAATTGAAAGCTAAGTTTTTACTTGTTGGTTACCAAGTAAGTTTGTTTAGAAATTTGCAAAATCTAAAGAAAAAAAGATCTTAGTCTGAAGGAGTATACCAAGGAATTTTATAGATTGGATATCCGATTTGGTCATAGTGATGATGATGTTGATAGAGTTGCAAAGTAAATGAATGGTTTGAGGACACCAATTCAAGATGATATCAGTTTGGTTAAATTACAAAGTATAGAGGAAGATTACCAATATGCCCTAAAAGCTAAAGAGAAGTTGAACAAGAGGCATGAACACAGACAAAGAGGAAGAGGTGGAAGATTTCAGAGAGGAAGAAACTCGAATGGTGGAAGATCTTATTTAGATCAGAATAAAGGAAAGAAAAAGTGCAAAGAGGAAAATGCATACCGAAGAGATAACATAAACTTTCAGAGAGGAAGTGGATGACGTAGCTATATAAGGGATGGCAGAAGAGTGTTTAGAGTAACATGTTTCAAGTGTGGTGGAGAAGGACACCATTCATTTGAGTGCACTCAAGGTAATTTTGAGAAGAGGATAGAGAATAAGGGTAGATATGATTTTATAGAGAAGGAGACTCTTGAATCTTTGAATCAACCAGAGGACAGTGAATCCCTAATGGTAAGAAGAGTCCTATGTCATGAGGAGCCAGAACAAGAGCCATTGCTGAGAAGAAGTTTTTCAAGACTAGATGAAAAATAGAAGGAAAATGTTGCAAAGTGATCATTGACAATGGTAATTCACATAATCTAGCCTTTGAAGAGCTGGTTGACAAGTTGAATTTGCAGAGATTGAAGCATCTGAAGCCTTATTAGATAGCATGGATAAATGGTGATCATAAGGTAATGGTAAGTGAACAATGTCTAGTTAAATTGAAGATAGGATCTTATCATGATGAAGTTATTTGTGATATTATGCCTATGGATGTGTGTCATATCTTGTTGGGTAGACCATGACAGTATGATAGAAAGGCTTTGCATGATGCACGAAAGAATAGGTATACTATTGTTGTAAATGGGATGAAACAAGTATTGTTGCTTTTTATTGAAACTCCTAAGAGTGAGAATTGTACCAGTGTTAGATTTTTCTTGGTTGAAGGAAGGAAATTCTTGGATGGCTTGAAGAGTGAAAATATATGTTATGCATTGATCCCTAAGAAGTTTGATTTGGGAACAGTAGAACAACAACTTGAGGAAATAAAGAATTTTATGATTGAATGTGAGGATATAATCTCATATAATGTGCCTGATGGATTGCTAGCTCTGAGAAGTATTAGTCATTGCATGTATCTGATTCATGGAGAAAGTTTTCCTAATAAAGCAGCACATCAAATGACACTAGCAGAGAATGAGGAGTTGAATAGATAAGTGCAAGAATTGTTGAAGAAAGGATTGATCAGAGAAATCTTGAGTCCTTGTGCAGTATCTGCAGTATTGGCACTGAAGAAGAATGGAGAATGGAGGGATGTGTACTGATTCTAGAGCCATTAATAGGATCATTGTGAAGTATAGATTCCTTTTACCTAGGATGGATGATATAATGGATTGTTTGAGTGGAGCCATATATTTTACAAAGATAGATTTGAAGAGTGGATATCATCAGATCAGAATCAAAGAAAGCGATGAGTGGAAGACTGCTTTCAAGACAAATGAATGATTGGTGATGCCATTTGGATCGAATAATGCACTGAGTACTTTCATGAGATTGATGAATGAGGTATTGAAGAAATTCTTGGGTAAGTTTGTGATCATTTATCTTGATACCGACATTCTGATTTTTAGTAAAATTAAGGAAGAACATTTGTTGCATCTGAGACAAGTATTGCATAGATTGAAAGAAGAGAAGTTGCTAATAAACATCAAGAAGTGTTCTTTCATGAGGGAAGATGTGATATCTGTAGAAGGATTGAAGATGGATCCTGAGAAAGTGAAAGAAATTGTTGAGTGGCCTACACCTGAAAGTGATGGAGAAGTTAGATCATTTCATGGATTGGCTAGTTTCTACCGAAAGTTCATAAGAAATTTTAGTTCAATTTGTAATCCTATCACTGAGATAATGAGAGGAGATGAAGAAGATAAGAGTTTTTGATTGTTCAAACAAAAGGTAACTGAACAACCTGTGTTAGCTTTACTTTTACTAAAGTTTCAAGTGGACTGTGATGCAAGTGGAAATGCAATTGGAGTAGTGTTAAGTCAAGAAGGTAGACCTATTGCTTATTTCTATGAAAAGTTGAATGATTCCAAGAGGATATATTTAGTTTATAATCATGAATTCTATGGAAAAGTTCAATCTTTGAGGAAATGGAGACATTAATTGTTGCCTAAGGAGTTTGTTTGTATATTGATCATCAAGCATTGCAATGTTTGAATAGTCAAAGTAAGTTGAACCAAATACATATGAGATGGGTTGAATTATTGCAAAGTTATACATTTGTGTTGAAACATAGGAGTGGTAAATCAAATCAAGTTATTGATACATTGAGTAGAAGAAGAACTTTGCTAACCGGTATGAGAGTTGAAGTGTTGGGATTTGATGAATTGAAAATTTTGTATGAGGATGACCTTGATTTTGCAGAACCTTGGAAAGCTTGCAGAGAACCTCTTGTTGCAGATAAAATAAAATGGTTGGATTATTTCATTCAAGATGGTATGTTATTTAGAGGAATTCAATTGTGTATACCGAGGAGTTCTATGAGGGATAATCTGATTAAGGAAAAATATTATGGACGATTAGCCGAACACTTTGGTATTGACAAGACAATGGCTTTGGTGAGTGAGAATTAATTTTAGCCTCAGATTCATAAGGATTACAAAATTTTGTTAAGAGTTGTAGAGTTTTTAAAGTTGCAAAAGGAGGTAGTCAGAATATTGGATTGCATACACCTTTGATAGTGCCAACTAGACCTTGGGAGGATATTATTATGGATTTTGTACAAGTTTGGGTTACTGAAGACACAAAGAGGTAATGATTCTATATTTGTGGTGGTAGATAGATTTTATAAGATGTCACATTTCATTCCTCGTAAGAAGACAACATATGCAGTACATGTAGGTGACTTATTTTTCAAGGAGATTGTGAGATTGCATAGATTGCCTAAGAGTATAGTTTCAGACAGAGATAGTAAATTTGTTGGTTATTTTTGGAGGACAATTTGGAAGAAGATGAAAACTGATTTGAAGTTTAGTTCTACATTTCACCCATAGACAAATGGACAAATAGAGGTAGTGAACAGGAGCTTCAGAAACCTATTGAGATGTTTGGTTGGAGAAAATCATGGAAATTGGGATTTAGTTTTAGCACAAGCGGAGTTTGCATATAAAAATTCAGTGAATAGGAGTATAGGAAAGACACCATTTGAGATAGTTACTAGTTTTAATCCTAAAGGAGTATCAGAATTGAGAGATATTAGTCATCAAAACAAGAGGACTATTGAAGCAGAAGAATTTGTAGAACACATGAATGGATTACACATTTAGATAAGACATCATTTGGAGAAGATGAATCAGACATACAAGGAGAGAGAAGACATGAAAATGAGACAAAAGGAATTTGAAGTAGGAGATGAAGTAGTGGTATATTTGAGGAAGAGTAGATTTCCTGTTGGAACCTATAAAAAGCTGAAGATGAGGAAGTTTGGACCATGTAAGATCTTGAGGAAATTTGACTCAGGGAATGCATATGAAGTAGAGTTGCCAGAGGATATGGATATTTCACCTATATTCAATGTCCTAGACTTGTATGAGTATCATGAATCTGATTTTTATGAGGGTAATGGATTAGATGTTGAACAACGATATCCTAAGAAGAAGATGGATGAGATAGCATAGATTTTGAATAGAAAAATTGGTAGAAGCATAAGAGGTAAACAATATAAGGAGTATCTTTTCAAATGGAAGGACATGCTAGAGGAAGATTCTTCATGGATTTCTTAGGCTGAGGTTAACCATCTTGTTTTTCCTTTATCCCCAGCAAACTAAGAGGCTCACTTTTCAAATAACCTTAAGTGTCTGATGCAGGAGAATCTTGGGATCTTGGCAATCTTGCATCAATTAAAAACATTTGTTTTATGTTTTCCTATTTGATTAGTCTCTGAGTTTCTTTCAGAATTCGCTTAGTTTGGATCTTTTGCAGTTGTGATCCTTCTAGTGTTTTTTTGGCATCATGTGGAACCTTCTTCTAGGTTCACACCTCATTTGGTTACTTCGCGCATGAGATCTTGTTGATTCTTGGTAGGACTTAACTATTCTTCATGTTTTCCTGCTAGTTTGTGTTTTTTGATGTCGCGAAGGAATTTTCTGATCAAATCTTAACGACTCATTTCTCGATGATATTATGCTTGTAGATGACCTACTTGAGGGATCAAAATTCATATTTCCTTCATTGGAAGGAGATCTTGATGATTTGGGTCATGAACTATATTTTTATTACATTTTCTTTCTCATTGGGAAATATGATCTTTCTAGGCCGACTTGATGCTCACGAAGGCTTTATAAGTCAATGTAATTGTTCCTAGTAAGCAACAGTTGATATAATCAAGATAGAGCTCTTGTAATTATAGCTAAATGATAAGGATTTTGTAAGGGTTTTTGATTGTAATAAGGCTTGTATGACTGTATGTTGTAGATCCTTTGTATATGATTTTCTGATGATAGTAAGGAAGATTGATATTGCATCTCTCTATTGTGACTTGTTTTTTACATTGTGTGACTCTTGTTGCAAGGTTTGGAAAGATCTCTTTGAGTTCCCTCTGACCTTGTTTGCGCCACTTTCCAAAATCAAAACCAATTTGTGAGTTGTGAATCTGGATTGCACAAACTTTTAATTTTTATTTATTTAAATTTTTTTTTTATACTCCTCGTGACCCAACCCAGCGACCCAGCATCCCATGCCTTATTTTTTAAAATTTTAAGAAGTGACATTAATTTAATTTTAATCTTATTTTCTTCACTTATTTTTTTAAGAAATATTTAAAAAAATAAAAGAGTCTAGGAAAGAATCCAAGATAGTGAGCAGAAAAGAAGTATTTTACCATAATCAAATGAATGAAAGATGTTTCAAGAACTATCACTAAGATCATCAAATCTCTCCAAGATCAACACAATGAGACAATGTTTTTGAAAGGGAAAAACTAAGAAAAACCTCTTGTGAATATGATATGAATGAGGCAAAAGAGCCTAGAAAAGGAGAGAGAAAGTGAGAAATAAGCTCTTTACAACATTGAGAGAGCAAGTTTGAGAATGAGAGAAAATTGTGAGAAGAGGCTCTTGTGATAACCTTGTGTGTAGAACCTCAAGAAGTGTGTAGAGGCATATATAAATAGAGATGAGTGAAGGAGTTTGAATGCAACTCCTATGTCATATGAATGCCACATTCACATTAAGTGTATGCCAAGTGTGACAATCATCTTAAGGAGGAATATCAATTTTCCTTATTAAATAATTACAAAAAAGTGACATGTCCTCCCACTTGGACTAGAGGAAAAGAACAATATATGATACCTTGGTTTATCCTTTAATTACATAGTTCACCAAGAAAAGATTAGTTTCTAACACCCCCCTTTAATCTTTACTTGGGGAGATTAGATCAATACATATCAAACCCAAATGTTTACAATGATTTTGAGATCTCTTTTTAGAAAGAGTCTTCATTAAGGTATCAACAACTGGATCATTTCACTTGCAATAGAGGAGGGAATCATGTGTCACTTCAACATGTTCTTATATGAAGTGATTCTGGAGTTGTTGGAGCTTGAATGATACATAGGATGCTTTACTAAGGAAATAAAACTTTTATTATTATAATATAAAGGCGTAGGTGCTTGTAGACGAGGACCCAAATCTTCAAGTAATCTTTGATTCCATAGAACTACTTTACATGCATGTGTACACTCTTTATATTCACTTCTAGTAGAAAATGGAGATGGAGATTGTTCATATATACTTCTCCAAGAAATAGCACCTGAGTCTGCAATATGGAAACAAACACTAATAGATCTCCCACCATTGGGATCTCCAAGATCGGAAAGGAAAACTTTGTAAAGCAAAATCATAGTGAGAATCATAAAGTAAATCAGTTATGTAATCAAGAACACAATCATCAGTTTCAGAAAACAAGTTTGTAATGTATCCATCATTATATGAAAAATCAAGAGGAGTGGAGCTATTATAATCAACATCAGTATCACCAGTAATGTCATTACACTAATACAATTGGGCCTCATTTTTTACCTTCATTTTTTACCAAAGGCCATTTTGGCTTGTGATCACTTTTTTTGTTTATGTCTCGAAAAGGTCAAAATTTTGGCTTCAGTTAAGTTTATTGTAGAAATTTTGACCAAATCGGGATATAAACAAAAAAAATAAAAGTGAATGAACTCAATTCATTCTATTTTATGTGAAACGTGGGCAAGAGGAAGCGTTTCAACATTGTTTGACATCCGAATACTGGTATGTCCAAACGATCTATTTTTCATATCCTACAATCAGTTTGAAAATTATATTTTGAACTGAAGTGAAGTAAGTGGAAACCTTACGCTTGACACTAGTACCACGAAAAATGTTTCAAAATTAATCATTCTTTATCCCTGTAATTCCTGGGTTATGATATCATTTCCAATGGCCAAGTGCATTTGTTGATCTCAAGCACCTTATGTAAAGCATGTCCCATTTATTATATTAACTATGATCTAAGCTTCATATGATAGTATGAACCAAAACAAAAACTGTCAATATCATTATATAATACCTCTATTTAGTAAATTATTGCATTATACTACACCAAATCCTTCCCACACGTATATGAATACTAGACTTTGAGTTGGTCTTTTGACACCTAGAAGAAACTCCTTAATTATGGTTTTGCATTGTTATTTGTATTATAGTGGATATACAGGGCTTGATGCTTGTCATTTAAGGGCATGATTTGTAAAGAAAGCGTCTCAACTCTCACCCCAATATGAGAATTTTATGTGCCTTCACATCACAACTAGGAGTAGCTAGATTAGTAGGAAGATAGTTTTCAGAGGCATGCCGATTATGGATGCGGAGATGAGGAGAGAAAACTAGCAGTCGAATCCCATCCTATCCTATCCCTTCATCGACTCTGGGTGAATGTCATATTTTGAAAGTTTCAAAAACATTAAATGATAAAGGGAGGTCCATGATGTTCATTGTCAATAGTCTGACCTGGTGTGTGGGTGTTCATTCCTTCACGTGGGACTAGTTTTCACACCCCATCTTATATTTTTTCTTTCTAATATTTTATTTCCAATTCTTTCCAACAACTTCAATGTTCAACATGGATCGAATGGATAGGGATGTGAAAAATTCTAGAACTATCGCAAGGGAGACTAAGAAAATCAATCATACATTGACGAAAAACTTCTTCCCCAAAGAGAAAAAAGGTGAATCCATGGTTATTGCAATCCATCCCCACTTTCATCTGTGTCTTTCATTTGCAACTTCTCTACTTCCAGTTTTCTTCCTCTACACTTTTCAAACTATCTACAATTTGATATGGTATTTTTTCTTTCCATCTAAGAAATTTAATAAATATCTATGAATATGGACTTATCTTTATCTTCCCTACAAACCTAATCCACTGAACCTCGAATATCGACCAAATTTTTAGAATATTGAAAATGATCAATTGCTACTTCCATCAACTGATGACTTTATGGAGTAGGTTAAATTAGAGCCTTTTATTTAACCCAACCCCTATTCCCTATATGGTTGCATTAATCCTTTTGTGAAAGCTCTCTGCTCCTCATGAATTACACCTCTAGTTTTTTTTTTATTACTGCTCTTTGATATTTTTAAAATCTTTAATAGTAACATCTTCTTTTCTTTTGATCATTTCATGTTTAATGAGGGTCTTCATACCCTTCACTATAATTACTTACTCCATCATTTCCTTGAGCCTTTGATTTCTCTATTCCATATTAGCCATGACATGCCTATCCTTCTCATTTTACTCTATGTACTGTAATAATATCTACTTGGCCATTGTCTTAAGCTTAGTGTTCCTTACACTATTATTAATGCAAGAATCACTAATATTTTTATGTGATCTCCTTGTCTTAAGCATTGTATACCTTTCTATGTATTCTTGGAAACCATGGTTTTTTCTCTCATTGTCTTTCATTCCTTTACTATGTTTTAAAACCTTGGTCTTTACAACATGTCTACAGTTCATCTCTATTAATGTGTAGCAGTAGTTTGCTAATCTTAAACATAAATATTCTCTATATTTTCCACATGTATTATCAATGAATGTCATTGTATTACATTGCTCTTGACATTGGAATAGATCAATGCATTCTTCAACATTATATTAGACATATAGTACTGGTGCAGGAGCACCAAGGCCAAGCACCAAGGCCTAGAAGGAACACTAGGGTCAGTAAGGGTCCCTAGATGAGTTGAAGAAAAACCATGACCATGTATGTAGGTTCATTTTCATTGTAATAAAACCATTTTGGTCATTTTTATTATGTTTTGTAGTATGATTAATCATTTATATAATATGATCATGAACAAGTGAATGTAAGCCATTTTGGCACCTAAGGCTAGAAAAGCACTCTTTGGGGTCACTTGATGATCCAAGAGTAAGTGAAGTGGGTTAGGACCTATAAGGTCACCTATTGATTTAATTTGGCCATCAGAGCCACTAAATGTTGTAAAATGCATTGAATGTGCCAAAGGGATGTAATGTTATCTTATAAACCAAATATGGCCTAATAAGGTCTAGTTAGGTTTAAGGGGTAAGTTAAGGTCTAAATCTTAGGAATTGATCCTAAAAGGCCTTTAGAAGTTAATATCAATAATACACAATGCAAAAGGGATAGGTAGTTATCAAGTTGACAACTATGTCACTACAACATTTGGGGTCAAATTTTGATGCCAATTTGCGATGACACTACCATTTGTGTGTGATTTTTGTGTTTTTTTTCAAGTGCCCTCGATGCTGTCATAATAGCAATGGTACCATCATAATTTTGACACCCGTATGATTATAAACAAAAGAAAAATAAAAAGAAAGGCTCATTTCTAATTTTCATGATCGCATACCGTCATGCGCAAAGAGGGCCCTAACTGTGGAAGATTGGAATATTGGTATATGGCAGCCACGACTTGAGGTAGGCATTCGAGATTTGTCTTCTCATTAACTCAATTTCATTTTGATGGAATTTGTTGATTTAATGGCACAATATGTAACACAAGGAGGGGTAAGGAGATGGGGCCTAGGGCACTCCCAAACTACCAAACCACCTTTCAGAACCAATGCGAAAGCCAAACAACATAGTGAGAGAAGAAAACATAGAGATCCTTTATCATTAATTGATCAAAATCATTACATGTGGGTTGTAAGGCCTTCCTAGTTTTGGCCATATATTCAATGAGTTACAATCTGATTTTTATACAACAGAGATCACAGACCTTCGATCTCAATATCTAAACATTTGCTTTGTTGCTCTAAGAATGATTCATACACATAAGAACATACAAAATAATATATATAAGAGTCCACCAAAGTAGTCAGTGCTCAAATTCATAAGAGAGACCCAGATTTAGGTCCACATAGATCCCCATGAGAGATCCCACATAAATTAAACCATCGAAATTAACGAAAGAAGTTGGCTAAAGATCCAACTCCCACAATAAGCATCTCAGGCAAAGCATGGCCAAGCAACAAAGAGACTCGGGTAAAGAACACCCCGAGAAACAGGAAAACAAAACCTGAGCATCAGAAGAGAAACCCGAGCAACAGGAAACTCATCGGTAAAGCATTACCGAGCAACAAAAAAAACCAGCATGCCCGAGCAACAAAACTAGAGCACCAGAGACAAGCATGCCTGAGCAATAGAACCCAAGCGATAGAGACAAGCATGCCTGAGTAGTAGAACCTGAGCGACATAGAACAATTAAAGAGCTATAATCAAACATCTTTTTGGTTGTGCAAGATTGCCAATGACCCAAGATGCTCCTACATCAGACACTTGGGGTTACAAGAAATGATTCTCCAAATCATTTATCAGGTCCAACCTGAAATGAATCTAACTTAGATTGAGAAATCTAAGATGAGTCCTCAATCAGTCTATTTTTCCACTTCACCACTAGATACTCCATGTATTCTTTTCCTCTTGTGCTTCTGCCAATTCTCTGTTTCAAAATCTTCTCAACTTCCTTTATCTATTTCTTTGGATAATCACTTGGTACAGTCACTTCTTCATCAGGTTTATGATATTCATACAAATCTAAAATATTGAATATAGGTGATATGTCCATGTCATTAGGTAATTCAAATTCATTATCATTTCCACTGTCAAATCTTTTCAGTATTTTGCAAGGACCAAATTTCTTCATCTTCAGTTTACCATATGTTCCAATAGGAAATCTACCTTTCTTCAGATGAATGATTACAACATCACCAAATTCCAATGTTTTATGTCTTCTTGATCTGTCTGCACTATCTTTTTCTTTCTGATTACTTTTCTCCAGCTTCTGTTTTACCTCTTCATGCAATGTCTTCATAAATTCTGCAAATTCCTCTGCTTTAGCACTTCTTTTCTCTTCTCCAACAATGTCTCTCAAATCTGATATACGTCTCGGTTGTGTGCCATGAAAAATCTCAAATGGTGTCTTTCCAGTACTTCTATTCACTGAACTGTTGTATGCAAACTTTGCTTGTGCCAACATCAAATCCCAATTGCCTGGTGTGTCTCCAACTAAACATCTCAAC
Source organism: Thuja plicata (assembly GCA_018584345.1). Taxonomy (NCBI): domain Eukaryota; kingdom Viridiplantae; phylum Streptophyta; class Pinopsida; order Cupressales; family Cupressaceae; genus Thuja; species Thuja plicata. Next base: position 1,359,980 of record MU225585.1, on the reverse strand, counting down.
AAGTTACCCAAAATTTGGTTTACAACCTATGTTTGTCCATCAATCTATGGATGAAATGTATAACTAAACTTCAACTCAATATCCAACTTTTTCCAGAGTGTTCTCCAAAAATAACTAACAAACTTACTGTCTTGGTCAAAGATGATACTCCTCAGTAATCCATGCAATCTATCAATTTCCTCAAAGAAAAGATCCGTTATATGTACTGCATCTGATGTTTTCTTACATGGTATGAAATGTGTCATCTTTGAAAATCTATCCACCACAACAAATATAGAATCATTACCTCTTGCTATCCTAGGTAAGCCAAGAACAAAATCCATGTTGATATCACTCCAAGGTTTCTCAGGAACAGTAATAGGTGTATACAAACCAGTATTCTAACTCACTCCTTTTGCAACTTGACAAACTCCACAGCTTTTCACAAATTTATGAACATCCTTATACAACTGAGGCCAAAAATACCTCTCCTTTAGCAAACTCAATGTTTTTTCAATGCCAAAATGTCCATCCAATCCACTACTATGTTTCTCCTCTATCAAATTAGTTCTCACTGATCCTCTCGGTATACACAACTGAATACCTTTGAACAACATATCTTCCTAAATGAAATAATATTCATACTTGCTTGATTGATTGGAATTAGGTGCTCTGCACACTCTCCACTACTATGAAAAATCAGGATCACTTTCATACAAATGCTTCATGTCATCAAAACCAAGAACTTCAATTCTCATTTCAGTCAACAAAGATTTTCTTCTTCTCAATGCATCAACAACTCTATTAGAAACTCCACTCTTATGTTAATCACAAATGTGAAATTCTGCAAATAATCTACCCATTTCATATGTCTCTGATTCAACTTATTCTGACTACCCAAATAATGTAAATCCTTATGATCAGTATACAACAGAAACTCATTTGGCATCAAGTAATGTCTCCACTTCTTCATAGCTTGAACAATAGCATATACCTCTTGATCATAGAAAAAATATTTCCTTTTTGCATCATTCAAATTTTCACTAAAGAAAGCAATAGGTTTACCTTCTTGAGTCAACACAGCTCCAATTGCACTTCCACTTGCATCACATTCAACTTGAAATACTTTATTGAAATAAGGTAAGGCCAAAACAGGTAATTCAACAACCTTCAACTTCAAAGTCTCAAAACTCTTATTAGCTCCATGTGTCCATTTGAATTCTCTTTTGTCTCCTCTCATTGTTTCAGTCATAGCATTACAAATATAACAGAAATTTCTGATAAACTTCCTCTAAAAACTTGCCAATCCATGAAATGACCTTGTTAGAGTATTATTACTCTTTTTTGCTTATGCTTTCTCTTAGGTGCATATAATTAATACTTTATATTAATTATATTGCGCAACCTAGCTTTTAGTTTTAGGGTTTGTTCACCTTTATAAGGTCGAACTTTGTATTTGTCTTTCATTAATTCAGATTAAAATTTCGCTCTCTCTTTCTGAGCAACTTCTGAGTTCTTCAGCTTTTTCATCTTTGCTTCTACTTTGTATCAGGTTCTTGCATGCAGGTGTATTCAAGGTCTGTGGATTTGCATGTTCACAAAATCCTACATGGTATCAGAGCCGCCCTGCTGCTGTCTGGTTTGAAGAATTTTGAAGCCATGAATCGAAGGCGTCATCTGCAGCTTCTCTGGGGTTTTTCTATCATTTCTAAGGAGGAGCCATCTTCTGGAGTAGATTGAGCAGAAAAGGACTCCACCATTGTGATCAGAAGGCCCGGGAGAGTCGAAATCATATAAGACTCAACTATTTTAGCCTCCGTGGGCACAGGCGAATTTTTTTGGCCTTCTAGGGCCGTACAGGCTCGCAAAACGAGAATTTTTTTGAAAAAAATAATAAAAAAAAATCATTTTTAATGATTTTTCTACGTTTCACATAACGCAGCCAGTGTAAATTCTTCTTGCGCCTCCCGCGCGCCTCCAACCAGCCACCTCCGCCAGCGCTGGTAAAAAACGCGCAACCAGGAGCTAAGGGGCACCACCGGCGCGCAACCCCCAAGCCACCGCCACCGGCCGCTGCATCGCGCGCCCCCACTCCGCCGCCGGGGCCCGCCGCCACCGGCGCTCCGCTCCTCCTCCGCCCATGGGACACCCGGCTG
>MU225585.1:1275327-1339467 GCA_018584345.1 Thuja plicata | reverse complement strand
GTGTATTTTTGTATATCAATGCATTTAATCTAAATACTATCTTATGAGATTTGCTTCTGATAATTTTCTATTTCCTTGCACATCAATGATGTTAAATCACAGGGGATTCTCTTTGTTCCCTACAATGAAGTGAGCTAATTTTGAAAGTATAAATAGATCATTTTAACAATGTATAATGTCCTTCACAAGATGTAATAAAAACGTTGTCAAGACATGAGAACTGTTTGACGAAATGCCACAATAGTGGTGTATCATGCAATGCTGAGATGTTCAATTAGATGCAATGCTGAGATATTAAAAATATTGTAGGATAAATAGATAATTTTAACAATGTATAATGTCCTTCACAAGATGTAATAAAAACTATGGAGTGAACTATGTTTATCTGATTATATAACTATTATCTTTTGTTAGGTATCCCACACAGTCTCATGGATTGTCAGGTATAAGTCAATACACCCCATAGAGATTTATGTCTTTTAAGATTTGTAAAATATCTCTCATTGCCACCTGTTTGTCTCATTTCATGAAGTGCAGGTACTAGCGAATAGATATTTGTCAGATTTGTCTTCCTTGAGTGAGGAAAATGTAGGAATGGAAGAAGAAAGTGATACATTTAGTATGTCTAAATCAAGGAGATCGACTCGAGGTCAAAAGATCAGAAAGAAATTCAATAAATGCATGGAATTTTTCCTTTCTCAAGGGGGGTCATGTTCTTATGATGATGAGAGCAAAGGCAACTCTGAGGTGCCCTTTAGGTACAAACATCTACAGAAACAACGGGTCCGCGATGAACTTCCTTCAATAAACACTGATTTTTGTGTTAGAGAGAGGATATATCGCATAACACCGTCTTTATTACATGGTTTGGGCCTATTTTCCATGGATGGCATAAAGGTCTCTTACAACAAAGTTGTTGAATTGATGGAGTATGTCGGACCTTGTTATGATTATAGTAGTTGGATGCAGATTGTTAGATATAAAAAAAGTATGTGTAGGTATGCACTCACGACAAATTATATACAACAAAAAGTCAGTGAACAAAGTAAAACAGTAGCTATATATGTTGATAGAAGGCCAAAAGCATCAGGGAATATTGCAGGTTTAAATCAAATCAATACGTGGAGGCGAAGAGCTGCTTATCGATTACAATTTGAATCACATAGATACAAAAAACCCACTATCATGGATGAGGTGGTACGCACTATGCACCATTTAAAATTGTTTAAAAATTAAAAAAACTATCTCTTCTTTTAATTGAAGCATTCTGATAATTTTCTATTATTCAACGTAACTTAGAATAAGAACACGTGTTTTAACATGTCTCAATGATTTTTCTTTGAAATACAGGGCTATAGTATGGATCAATAGCCACATAATACACACGGCGATGATGGTTCTCATGGGACTTCTTCTTCCTGAAAGGTAAAACTCATTGTTGTTATACAAATGCACATACAAGAAATGTTAATGCATATTTTTTGTTATGTTCTATTCTTCACTACTATTTTGGATTGCTTTTAAATAAAGTGCTAATAATATTGTTCTCACAAACGAGTGTTGATCAGAAAAAGGGAAAGGAACAAGTAGTCCATGAGGAGCTGCAGGATTAGAAAGATCCATTCATTGTTGATTTTTCATCAGATGTTGATCTTGTGGTTGCACTGCAAAGGGTCCTTCATGCAATTTCAAGAGAGTTAACTCGATTGGCAGATATTAAACCTTGGACTCTTGAAATACTGATGAGAGGGGATGAGTTGGCTCACCATGTTCGAACTTATACAGTAAGTATTAATGTAGTTTTTAATTATAACAAAAGTTCAATAATGATTTTATAGTATACTCTTTTATTTATGTCATTAACGAAAATACATATGTGTTATTTTTACAGAGGACGCAAAAAACATTAAAGGGCCATGACCCAGATGCAGATACTTCAGGTTTCAAGTAGATAGCATGTTCTATCCTCCACTTGTGTTTTTCTTGAACAATATTTTTTTTAATAGCTCTAACAATCTTGTCCATGGTTGTCCATATTTTTTTATGCTCTAACAATATTATTTTTCAGCACCTACTATTGATCCTATGTTGAGTACGTCACCTGCTACGAGGATCAGAATCACAGAGGTACTACCGGATGCAATGTAGGCATCACGTAGCATGACCACAGATGCAATGGCAATGCCTATTAATGGTAAGTAGATACCTCTTTTTCTCTCTCTCATTTATCATGTGTTTATTTCACTTGAACTATTCTTTCTTAGGGGGAATTTTGTAATATTGGATTCATTCTATGTAGGCGATGATGACCAAATTATTGGATGACTCGTGTTAGATGTACAGGAACAATAGAGAATTGTGATCAATTGCTCATGAAAATTGAAGATGGACTTCCCGTGAGAGTAGCCCAGCTTCCAAGTACTTTAAAGATTGATCCTTTCTTTTACTATACAATCTTATACTCATAATGTAATGCACTAACCCCCTGTGCAGTCCCTTGCAATAACTAATAATACTATTATTATTTTGCAGGGAATAATCTATTTTATGAAAAACTTAATGATGAATGTTTGTGCATTTTTGGGTTGATCGTACGCACATGGTATCATATTTTGATTTCATTGCTAGATCAGATTTCCTTTCATCCCCTTCTTCAAGTATATTAAAAGGTAGCTTCACTTCATTTATGAATCTAATAGTTTTTTTTTCTTAAAAGGTGGAAATTGCAAGATAAAGAGTTAAAGGATAAACTCATTGACTCTATGATAAATTTTTTTGGACCCAACGCCTTTCAAAGACTTAGGCTCCTTGAGAAAGCAGGCCAAACTTTGAAGTATATTAGGGACAACTATAGGTCCCAAATAGAACACAACCCTTATTATGAGTGGCCCCCCTATGTTCCTATTTATGAGTGGGAGAATCTCAAAAAGGGATGCACTTGAGACACGCGCAAGACATGGTGGACAAATAGTATCACCCGAGGAAAGAAGGTACGTGATAATCTTAGTAATGAAATTATGTACTATTTACTCTTTGTACTTATGTGATCTAGAATTTTTCAAACATCACATAGCTTGCCTGACACATCAAAGGCAACAGAAGCAATAAAACTAAAGCACGAGCAACACAAGCTTGGCTCGGGTGGATATTCAAAACTTTCTGCACGAATTGTAAGTAATAGTAAATGAAAAAATGTATGCAAATATTTATAAATTGTAATCAATTTAGTTTTGATGAAATTCACTACAATAAAAAATCATGATACCAAGCAAAAATGTAGGGCTTGGAGTTCAAACAAAAGATTTCAGAAGAGGACAAGAAAGTAGGCTACAAACAAGGCTATACAGTCATGGCTGAATGATTCTGATCAATGAGTGCACAAGGTTCTTCTGGTGGATTTTTCGATCAGGTAAATAAGCCAATTGATTTTTATTTCAAGTTGAATACTTTATCAATTATTGTATTTGATGTTAAGTTTCAACATAAAGTGAATATATTTGTTTTAAGTAAGGAAACAATGATTATATATTTGTTTAAAACTTTAAAGTGAATATATTTATATGTATTAAACTGAATGATTAACATTTCTCAGTATTTGTCTTGTATTTATATCTATATATTGTCGATACATGTACTAAATATTTACATTGGAATGCAACATGACGATCCTGAAACACCATCCGAGCACGACAGAGGCGTAGATTTGAATGTGCATTGTTGTACTCAAGGTATACATTTTCTATTTGAATTTTGATTATTGATTTATTAATACAAGTAAATATTTTAAATTGAATTTGGTGTAGTAATATAAATTTAATTATAATGTGTTGGGATTAATAAAACATTTTGCATTGTAGTTACAAGGGATGTAGAGGTTCTCGATGAGTGTGTTGAGGTTCAAGCCGCTCGACAAGAAGATGTGGTTGGACAAGGTAAAGAGCATCATGTTTATGTTTTTTAAAGTACTGAAATGCTTGTAACAATTATGATAATATGTTTTTAAATTAATCCCAATTATGATAATATATTTTTAATTTAACCCTTTTATTTGTTAATATGCAGAGGACCCAAATTTGCAAAGGACAGTCAGATCACGTGCACGAGCGAGAAGAAATGACGATGTCGAGATGGATACGCCTCTGCAACAATATAGGGAAGCAAAAAAAAAAAAAAAAAGCCAAAAAAGAAATGATTCTCATTTATGCAACTTATTTGATAATGACTAATGTTTATGTCTTGATTTTTAATCTTATGTGTTAATGAATGTTATGATGTCTTAATGATTTCTAATGAGTCATATGAATGCTAATGAATGCTAATTAATCTTATGTGTTAATGAATGTTGTGATAATTCATGAATGTTACATTTTATTAATAGATGAATGAATGAATGAATTTTAGATGTTAATGGGGAATTTAGAGTGATGTTAATGAGACCAATAATGGTCATTTAAATATGTTTTTCTTATGTTTTGGATTGTATGTGAATCCTTCTGTAAAGGATCAAAGCATTGTAATCCTTAATGTCATTTGGGGGATAAAGTGTACCTTGGGGGTCATTTGTAGATCCTAAGGTTGATGAAGGGTTTAATGACCTATAAAGTTCCATAATGTTTTTATTGTGGTCAATAGATCCTTTTAAAGTTTTCAAGAGCATGCTAAAAGTGGCTAAATGATGTAATTGCCTAAAATTGGCAAAATAGGCCTAAAAGACTAATGTATGGGGTTTAAGAGTGATTTAAGGGTTTTGAGTGTTAGGATAGAGTCATAATATCCTTTTGAAAAGTTCAATACAATGCAAAAATTTAAGGAGTGGTCAAATTTACAGCCATGTTGTCAATTAGACAATAATATTAAACAAAAACTAATTGCAAACAGTCATAATTGACTATAACCGCTTAAAGGAAGTTGCAAACCGGTTGGGAAATGGTATTTGGGTAGTGTAGGCATGATTTTGATAAAAGGGGATTGTAGGGGAGATACCATCACAAGTCCATTTTTTGTGGAGTCTACCTCCTATTAATGCTTGGTCAAATCTGCATGTTTCTCACCTGTGCATATACCTTCTCTGGTCAACTCTTATATGCATAAGTGAAGACTGATCAAATACAATCTCCTATTTGTATCTATATGTTAACAAAGCAGTTCCATTGAGAATCTTATCTACTTGAGACATTTCAATTGTTAAAGAAATTGGCATTTTAATTTTTATTCATTGGTTGTGTGATTAGAGAATACTTTGCATGATTGCATTCCCCAAATCATTACTGGCAAAATTTTGAACATATCTAAATGGAATACTTTGTGCCTGACATACTTAAATGGAATACACTAAGAAGTACCAAATGATGAATGATCAATTGTTGTAATGGAAAAGCATCAGAACCGTCCATTTCTAGAACTTGATTTTCTATAGTCTTAATGATTTTTCTATAGTCCTAATGATTTTGAACATTGTTGACAAAGCGTGTTTCTTTTTTTTGATTATTTGATTGATCCTCTCACCTTTCCTTACTTTGTAAATTCCATTGTCCTAATCAAGTTTTTTAGTATATGTATATGCCATTAGAGCCACTTCATATGCACAGGTGATGAACATGAATATTTTCCTAAGCACTACTAGGAGCTGACCCAACAACACATGCCCCTTTTTGATTTCACATGTTTGTGCTTGGTGACAGGATTTTGAACATTGTTGACAAAGTGTGTTTCTTTTTTTGATTGTGGGGTTCCACATTTTTTGTTTCTCTTGATAAATTAGGCCTTGAATTTGAATTTGTGTACACTATTTTATTTTAGCTTTATATTTCATTCATTTTTCATATACACAGAGACTACACATGCTGATAAAAAAATGAGCTATTTGATTTAGGTTTACTGTTCATGATAGTAAATGGTCAATATTTATGATGGTACTCCTTGGTGTATTCCATTTAAAAATAATCATGTTTCTGTGACAATCTCTTGGTTTCAGGCAATGCATAAGGAGGCGCCTAGTTGAATATGCAATCTCAATTCATATGCATTGGATATTAGGTGGGGCTGAAAAATGTAACAGGTTTGCATTTTTGATAGAGGTCTTTAATTAGGTCTTTTAAGCTATAGACCATCGTGAACATCATAATTTTTGAATCTCATAGAACTGAACGGGTGGATGGTAGATTATTATATTTTTGTGAGCTTCGTTCATGTTGCCGCAACAAGTCAAATTGTGATATTTTCCACAGCAAGTCAAATTGTGATATTGCTATCAGGAATCAACTGTGTAGTTTTTGAGTCAAACTCATTGACCCATGTTTCATGAGTAGTGGTTCACAAGAACCCATCTCTCATGAGTAGTGTTCCATTCATTCTCATGAGAGATGGGTTCTTGTGAACCACTACTCATAAAACACGGGTCAACAAGTTTGACTAAAAAACTACACAGTTGAATCCTGAAAGCAATATCACAAAATTTTAAAAACCAATTAGATTCATCTGAAATAATATGAATTAATTATTTGAAAAGAAAGTGGTTCATATTAAATATAATTTGAGAGAAGATGATTGTAGAATAATGAGATGATGAATGATGAAGAAGATTTGAAAATATTCGTTTGATGATGAGTATGAAGAAGATTTTGAAAATGTTGCACCAATATGAATTGGATCAATCAACATTTTCAAATCTTCTTCATCAATCACCATCAACCATTTTCCAAGAGCAACACCTTTTTCTATATGAATCTTGGTTTACATTTTCATGTAATCGTGATGCAAAATATTTCCATGAAGTACGTCAGGGGTATAATACATTCAAGAAAAAGGCTATGGAGGCTGCTAAGTCTTTTGTACTATAAAACACCTTTGCTTGGTAATTTGAAGCCTTCAATGGAAACTTACAATCCTAAACAATTAGTATACCATTGATGGCTTCATAATTATTAAGTGAAAGGGAGTTCTTTGATCCAGAACCCCCTTTGGTGATGATCCTATGTAGTTCCACATAGACACGACATGTTCCTTAGAAGAATTTTAATCTCACAACAGCTGAGAAACATAAATGTAGGCATCATGGTCACAATTATTTGGAGACACAACATAATTGAGTGGCATCTCCAAATAATTGTGACCATGATACCTACATTTATGTTTCTCATCTATTGTGTCCCAGGACCCCTTATGACCCTTTATGACCCTTTACGATCCCTAAGAATACATCTTAGAGGTCTGAAAGTTTTGTAAAGGGTCATACAAGGCTCGTAGGAGGGGCTAGATGAGCTTCCACCTTCACGTGGTTGGCCCTATTAAGTAGAGAATATTAAACTATTCTTGAAACAAAGATAAGCTCAATATTTTAAGGTCTCACTCCATCCATGCATGACAAATATATATATGCTTGAATATAGTATACCATCGCAATTGCAACGGTATTAAGAGAATGACCAACGCCAAAGCACTACATGCGATGTCTAGATGTCGGAATAATATAATGGATGGATGTCGTATGTACAACATATCCATCGCACACCCATCATACTTATGACAATCATAATGTGTAAGGATGGCAGGTTGACCATTCTAGCTAGTGTATAATGTGACGGTCAATACCGTCGCAATTGCGACGGTATTCAGAGAATGACCGACGCCAAATTACTAAATGTGACTTCCATATGTCAGAATAATCTGACATCTGGATTTCGCATAGAAAACATATCCATCACATACCTTTCGTACTTTTGACACTCATAATGTGTAATGATGGCATGCTAACCATCATAGCTGGTGCATATTGCGACAGTCGATACAGTTGCAATAACAACGGACATACCAGTCGTCGATGATTCTGACACCAAAACTACAACACTGGTCTGTGTCACTTTCCTAATAGGGTAGTCTCAAAATTGCGACACATAGTCATCAAAAAGAGGTCTTAAATGTACTAGTGTGTTGTCAACGTGACAACATTAACCAAAGTGTAATCAGTCAGTTTGAAGATAGTTTTAAAGGTAGTTTTGGTTGCGTTAGAGGATCTATTTTTTGGGTAATCCATGAGTGTGGAGTGGTATGTGGAGGTGTGTGTGTGTGTCAAGGGGAATAGATGTATTTAATTTTGAATCAATAAACAAAAAATTTATTGCAATAGTCAATTTTGTCTGTGGGTACAGTTTCTGATCTTGTGACTTTAAACACTCATAACAATGCGAAGTTGATTGGAAAATGAAGTAATATGATTGTATTTTGAGTTTTTTTTACTTCCATGTTAATGGTGTGTTATTTCATCAATTTCTAAGACCAGGAATCACATTTACTTCTGATTGTTCCTGAAGTTTCCATTTTGATATTTCTGATCATTTTGAGGGTCTCCAAGAGTACATAGAATTCTCCCACTTTCTGTGATTAATGTGGCATGTGGGAGGAGTCTATCCCTATATCATATGTTCTATATATGGATTTGTATGTAGGGATGGACAGGAATTGAAAAGAGGAACAAACATAATTGAAGAATGTTGATTGAGGGTATGGAGTAGGTTGGACCAGTCAAGGTCTGGAAGATATACCTGAAGGAGGGCCACTTTTTATGACATTTAATGCTTGGAAATATTTATTGGATGGTGTAGGATCCATTGGGAGGACCTAGAAGTTCTTGGAGAGGTTCGGTTGACAAAGCCCTAGGATAGTGTCCCTAGGAGTGAGGATTTAATGGCTGGGATGTTAAAAATTGGTGAGATATCCTATAAAATTGAAAAATGTGTTGATTTGAGTCATGACTGAACTCTTTTTAATGGTTTGGAGGCTTGGGGATGAATGGAGTTAGGAGTCTCTTTATAAATGGAGGGCTAATAGGGATATTTGCAGGGTACTGGTTTGGATAACTAGTCCAAAGGAGAAATATGTGCTTCTGACATAGGTTGTGAAGGATTTAAAAGGGTATCTAGATATGGTTTCAGATCTGGGATTCTTTTGGGAAATATTTGACCAATCCTTGAAAAAACCCATTCAGTAGGGCTACTAGGAATTAGGCCTAGTTAGCACTTGGCTAAGGGATTGTGGATGAAATAAGTTGGTTGGTTGTATTTGAGGGATGTTGGGTTAAATTAAAGGTGTAGAGACTATTGGTGGCACAAGGAAGTGGTTGGCACTCTGATTGGGTTAAGGGGCTGATTGGATCAAAGAGGATGATCCTAGTGGTGAAGCTTGTTGGGAAACAAATTAAGTGCAGATGAATCCCTCATTGAACTTGAGAATTGGAAGTTCACCTCAGGCCTCTGCATCAATGAATGCCATTATATTGTACTGATCTTGACATTGGAATAGATCAATGCATTCTTCAACATTATATTAGACATATAGTACTATCAATGAATGTTATTGTATTGCACTGCTCTTGACATTGGAATAGATCAATGCATTCTTCAACATTATATTAGACATATATTACTATCATCTCTTGTATTTCATGACTAAAAAACTCACTTCTCCTCTACTGCTATAGAAATACATGCTTCAATATTTTCATATAGGTTTTCAATGACACAGTTCACTATTTTAGTACAAACTACAATAGTGACTTCAAATTTTCCATTGGTACTAATCTTTCATCTTGGTATTGCACTGTTCATTTCCCTTCGTAATAGAAAAAACTGATGATGCCACCTATAACATCTATTATTGATTATAACCAAGAAACTCCTCTCATTTGGAGACCTTAGTAGATTTCTAGCAGCTGCTATTTTCACTATTACCAAGCATTATTTTCATGATATGGTTTTAGCTCCTCTCACATGTTGATCAATGGAATATTTTCTATGTCTTCAAATCAATGTACCTAGAAATAGTTAATAAAAGAATCTTTGTTTCCAATAACTATGAGAAATTCCTTCCCAAGGAAACAAAATGAAGTGAATCCATACTTTGACATAGTCATCTTATGTCCTCTTAGCACATATTCAATTGTTCTCTCATGAGATCTTACCTTCAAAAATATTCATAGTGCACTCCTTGAAATATACTAAACTACTGCACTCTTCATCATTTGCATCATGTATGTTATTTGTGCATTGCATTCTTCACTGTTTTGACAGTGTTAATTGATTTGAGACCTTTGCGTACACTACTCTAATCATTACATGTCATTGTCAAGTAATTGTCCTCCATATTGTTTGGATTAGTGATGTTTTGGATTGGTAAAAATATAGGTAATAGTGGGTGCATCCTCTCATGTTTTTTAGTGCTCCCTTGATCATTCACACACACACTTGAAGAAATTGATTTCTTATATCACTGTCATGAATATTATGTTAGAAAAATACCTCTTTGAAGCATTTTTTAGATCTATATTGAGACTATTGTCTATTTATTTTGTTGTTCATTACGTCCTCTTATCTTGATCACTTGGCACTGACCTTTAATCTCAGTGATCTTCATGGCTAATTTCCATATCCTATGTGTGCTTTAAGTTTGTATTTTGACATGTATTACATGTGCATGATAGATATTATATTCCTCCCACTTTGATGCATATTTAATGTCATTTACATTCAACCTCTAAGCACCACTTTTTGCATTGCAAATCACTATTGTTCCTTACTATAAATTTAATGTCTTCGATGCACTAGCACTATTTTTCATGCATGCAAATCACCATCCTTTACATTGTTTTGTTAAATATGTTCTTCATTTTTGATCTCAAACCTTGATCAACATTAAAATGGCTTGGTTTTGATACATTAGGTCACTACATTTTGATGCCTTACTTTAATAATGTTTTGATCTTTATAGCAGTAAAAAATCTATAACTACTTTGATACTTTTTTATTTATTATTATGTTGTCCTTGATATTGGAATTCACTACTTCTTCTATGATATGATGCCCCCTTATCAAGTTATTAGATTTTTAAGCCATATTAATGATAGTGTTTTCTCGTTAAGAGAACTCCCTAAAGTCTTTGTTTATTATGTCATCACTTTATGACAGTATACTACTAGTTCAACATTCATTTGGCTCTTTTACTCTTCTTGATACTTATGTGACAACTTCCTCCTGTGATTGTCAGCAAGCATGGTTTTCACTATCTTTTACACTAATTTTGTCTCTATTTTTACTATGACTTATGGCAGTCGTGACATTATTGGTCATTATGTTGGAATAATAAGATGGTTAATTTTATTAATTTTTGCGTATGGTAGTATTTCTCAAATTTGAGGACAGACTGATTGAGAAGTATTTATTTTAAAGTAATAAAGCATGTATAAATAGATATGGGTGTCATATAAAATAATGATGTATGTTTTATATTCTGAAGTGTCCTAGGTATATTTTATATGCTCTCTCTATTAAGTAGGTCTGTTGCCATGGATAATTATTTGTGTTTTGTAATGAACCTTTTCAACAAATTTTCAAGCAACCATGTTTCAATATTTAGAATAGCATTATTAAATTCATCAAATTCAAATTCAAATTTTCAAGCAGCCATGTTTCAATATTTAGAGCAACTATGACATTTCACTGCAGCCTTCTAATCCTGGCACAGAGCCTGCACATGACGAAGGCCCTGATGTGCATCACAATGATGGAGGTATATATTTTCTATTGAAAATGAATTATTGTACAATTATTAATAAAATTCAACATCTTAAATTGTAATTGGTGTAATGTTTTTGTAAATATTTTAGAGCGTGTAGAACGTCCTAGTGACGGAGTGGGGCGTGATCTTAGTCTTCAACATGTTAACGTTGGGGCTGAACAAAATGTGATTGTAGATGATGTGGCACTGTCAGGTAAAGAAAAATCCCTGATATGTTCTTTTGATTAATAAAATACTTTAACATTAATAAAAAATGTTGTGAATTTAACCCATTTATTTGTTATTGCAGCAGACCCCCCTTTGGTGCAACAGCCTCGTGCTCCAAAAAAGATGAGGAGACATATATCATAAGATTAGAACCACAAGACGAGGATAATGCCGAATATATTGTTGTTCCTATTAGCATTTTCCTTAAAAAATCAAAGAAAAATCTAAAAAATAAATGATTGTTATAAACCTTGTTTGATAATGCAAGAACGGTGTCTTAATGAACGTGTTGATGAATTATTCATGAATGTTGCATATTAATGAATTTTATGTCATGTCAATGAATTTGATGTGATTATAATGATTGGTGTGTTAATGAATTATTGATGAATGTTGTGTATTAATGAATTTTATGTCATGTTAATGCATGTTATGTGATTACAATGATTGAATGTTATAGTTAGTAAATGGATGAATGAATGAATGAAATATGTAATTAGATATTAATGTGGAATTTAGAGTAATTGTGGGGGGGGGGGTAAATGAGCTTCCACCTTCATGTGGTTGGCCTTGTTAAGTAGAGAATATTAAGTATTCTCAAAACCAAGTGAAGCTCAAGCTAAACAAATCAACACTTGCCCATTTAGTTTTGAAAGTTGGAGTTGTTCATTTTGTCATCATTTTGGAGATTATGCACAAAGCCTTGAAGACTTGTAATCAAAACAACTAGGAAACATATAATTTTCTAATGTGTCTCATCTAGGCATGCTCATATTATGTTATTGTTGATGATGTTGAAGATGAGGTTGGAGATCCTAGCCGTGAAGAAATAAAGGCAAGTAAAAAGAAAATGTATTCATCCTTGATATAGTTGTCTATCCTCATTCTACATTTCTATATAGTATTCGTACTGTCCATTGTGAATATAATGTTGACTACCATTTTTATGTCGTATTTCTCTTTCCAAACAAATAATCATGTAAGCATGTATTTGGTAGCTTGTATCTCGAATAAGAGTTGGTATTTTGGATATTGCCAACAACTCCAAATCAAAGTCAACAACAATGTCAACATATTTCTATTACAATTCCAAAACCCCTAAATTTTGTAAAAGTTAGATAAACCTATCTGGTGTTTCTTAGGATGGAAGGATAAACGACGCTGATAGTCAGCATGGCTATGGGCATTAGGGAGGTCATCATACAGCTTTGGTATGCTTATTCTTGGTAGTGGTCTAGAGGCATTTGAGATCACACATGCTCATCCTTTCCAGCATTTTGATCTTTCATCTATTTATTAGGCTTCTAATTTTTTTCACCATTTTGATTTCATTAATTATTTTTCCACAGTCAAAGGTATGAAAATGGTGCTTTCAAGTATTTAAAGCCTTTCTTATATGGATAAACATGGGTACTGTCACCGTGATGTTAAGCCTAGTAAGTGTATGAATTAAAGCTTGTATCTTGCTCATTTCAGGTTTTAGCTTTGCACTTTCTGCATTATTTTTTCAATGGAAATTATTTTCTTCATGACAAGAAAAAATATGGCTGGTTACAAAAGATATTATCAAGATTGTTGATTTTGGTCTTTCACAATAGGTCTAAGCCACCATTTACAAACTATGTAACAACACGATGTTATAATGGGCATGGTTGCATTTGTTTGGTCATCTTATCTACAACTTTATATTTTGCATTGAGACTATTTGATATCCTCTTTATAGGTCATAATTGATTGTAGTTGTTGGTTGTCTCCATATTAGGTATTGAGCTCCTGAAGTCTTTCCATAGTCCTCTTCTGGTGGTTTTATTGTGGGTGAATTTAATGTCCAAATACAATTCTATGAACATGCAATGTTCTACATACAACCTAACATTTGTTCCTTGTTGATTGACAAACATGTGAGCCATGGGAGCTCTCATGGTTAAGCTATTTACTCTTTGCCCTCTTTTTATGGGTCTAGGTAGAATCATTTGAAATGTTAATTTTCTTACGATATAAATCCAAATTTCTAGATCTGGTATAAACATTTTTTTTTGTGATTTAGTAATCATGTTAACATGTTTTGCATGGAATTGAAGATTCATGTTCCTGAAAATGGTCTTCTATTGGGAAAGGGGTGATTTACTTGATCTTGTAGATAGAAAACCCTTTTGGGTGACTACTGCTCAAATGGACACTTGTTTACAGTAAGTACAATTGTATTTCAATGTTGTAATTCCATCTGGTTTACTATTTTTGACTTTTACTTTACTTTTGATGTGCAATTTGTGTTTGAAGAGTTCTGAAACTTGGGGAGAACGATGTCATATTTGCTACTCTGATACAATTGGGCAACTAACTGGGTTAAATAAAATGGTGGAAGATGCAACTGATAGTCTCAAGAAACAACTTCATCACTTGCTACAGGACGTCCAATATAATCTCATTCCCTTAAATCTTGAGTATGTGAAAAACCCATTCCCATTAATCTTGAGTATGTGAAAAACCCATTTCCTCCTATTTTAAATTAGATTTGGAACAATGCTCACAAGAATCATAATTTTTATTTTAAGAAATCAAATTCAATTGGTGACTTTATAATATGGGGACCTAAATAAATGTCTTTCATAAATGTGCTTTTATTATATTTGAAGTTTTGACTTGTTTAACTGGTTTATTTAAAATTACATCAAATCACAATCATCAAAAAATGGGGTACTTCAAGACTGGTATCGTATCTTTTAGAAATAGGAGACGGGTAGTCGGAGACTTTTTAATAAATATATAATTTAACAATTTATTGAAAGTCATAGAATTTTGAAAATAAGAATAGTAAATCAGTCATACAACTGTTTATGTCCCTTTGTCTTCCTTTTTAGTCTCTTGACTCATTTTTCTTGGAGACTGTCAAGTTTTGGTCGAGGGAGATGCAACCAAAAGAACCCTATACTTTCGAAAGCTTAAGTCAAGTCAAAGCTTAGAGTGTATAGTTTAAGTCAAATGATAACACGTTGAGGCTCTTGGCATTTGAGCATTGAGGCTCTTGGATATTAGAGCGTTAAGGCTCTTGGATAGAATTACCAATGAAGACTATCTTTTAGAGAACCTGTGGATGGAATCTCACATGAAGAAAATCCACTAACATTATGTCAGTGATACTTAAAATTGTTATTCTTTGAGATATATTTTTTATTCTGAGATCTATTTTCTGATTACATAGATTTGAGATCTATTATTTTATTTTTTGATTACATATATTTGAGATCTATTATTGAGATAATTCTATACATAAAGTTTATATCTATATGTGATTATTGTTTGCATCATGCTTCTTACCTCTCATTACATGTGAACAATGTTTGAATAACATTACATCTTGTAGTAGATGATATTACAAAGGTTGGGATATCTTGAGGATGGTTAATCACATTTATTACATCATATACAAATACATTATGTTTTCTTCGATGGTTCCATATTCATTGAGATCACTTAGATTTCTAGTATGATTAAGATCTTGTGATTACATTATGAGATTTATTTTGATCTTCGCTCGAGACCAAGCGGGAGAGTTGATATTTGTGGCCTTTTCAGAAAGATCAATGACATGTATGCTAAGATGAATAATAAATAATATTATTTATTATTTATCTCAACATTAATTTATGAGTATTAAACTCTAGATGATAGATAAAAATCACCTTTGTAATGTCCTAGAGGGATGACTTAATAATGTCCTAAAGGGACGACTTCTTATTGTCCACAAGGGATGACTTGTGTTAATATTATGTGAAGTATTCTAAGCTAATTTTGGTTGGCCCTTACTATTGATTTTAAGGATGTCTTCACACACACACACACACACACACACATGGATTATGGTGTGAATTATCCAATGCATCGAAGACATAACATGTTAAGGAAAATTCACACCTACACCAGACCTAAATCTGATAATTGTAGCAGTCATAATAATCAGTAATTTATCATACACATCTAAAGAATATATACAGCTGAAGATGGAAGAACAATAGGCTCAAGGTGAAGAGGAATTACTTGCTACAAACCGGGTATTATCTTCTCCCCCTTCTTTGTTAAATTTAGTCATTCTTATTTTCAGTCTTAAAAGGTATATATGGATTGTAATTTTTCCTTATATAAATATGAAAATATTAACAATAACCATAGGCCCAATTTGGAGGTTTTAAAAGATAAGGTTGAATCCCTTAAATCTGAATGATCATTTTCCCGCCATAGCTCTTATACCATGTTAATATATTCAAATTTCTACCTAGGGTTTGCAATCTATAGAATTTCTTTTAAAACCAAAACATAATAAGGTATTAACAAAGACATGAAGAGATAGTACCTGGTTTATGCTATCTAATTCTCCTTGAATTTTTCCTCAATGATCATCCATTAGACTGCTCCAAATTTCCTTCTATAATGAATGCAGAATGATTAAATTCATAATACATATGTAATGTATGACTGCTGCAAATTAGATCTAAATAGGTCTGCTTGAGGTACAAATTTCTTTAGCATGTTATGTCATTGATACCAAGAAAATTTGCACCTATTTGGTTATATATAAATAGAAGACATTTGATCAAAAGACATGTCCCAAACTCATTTGGGAAGGCTGGCCAGCTTGAATAATTATTTTAAGTCATCTTTGCATAACAACATATAAGTCGTCCTAGTTTGTATTGCCTTTATTAGGTCAGATTTTATATAATGTTAGTATTAATAATAAATAATATATTTATTATTAATCCTAGCGTATACATCATTGTGTGATTTGATAGGGTCACTCCTCTAAGAGCTATTCCTAGTCCCTTACTAAGTCTTTTTTTAGACTTATTAGGGCTTCTTCTCTTCTAGAACCCTATTACCTCAGTGTTGATGGGACTTTGTGACCGGGTCCACCAATAGGTGTAAGTTGTCACTGGGTACCGGGGTATCGGCCAACTTTGCCTGTAAAGGTTGTCCGGGGAAATAATATTCTCTAGGCCTTCAAGAACGTGAGAGTCAGGTCTTAACGGTGCGGGAGCTAAGTTGGGAGTGTGACTATTTTGTTCAGGGGGATAGCTGGTTATCTCGGCTCATCTTCTCCAGGGATTTAGGTAAGTGGGGTTTCCTGCAAGCATTCGTTAGTTAACCAAATAAACTTCAAAATATAGGCCAGGGTTAGAAGTATTCCATCTACCTATAGTCATGCAAATATATTCAAAACATCAACCATGCTCTAACATGCTATACTAAAATACTGAATACACACAGACCCATCATTTCATATATATTCAATAGCGAGGGAAAAGGAGGTCGTTAATCTACTTAAAATATCAGAGCAAGAGACATAAGAAACATACAACACAAAAGAGTATTAACTCAGAGATCAAGAGACCAACAACAACATTGCGAAAATCCTTCCTTCTTCATTAATGGTTTTTACAGCATACTGGTGAATACATCAACAATGGCTCCAAGGGAGTGTCTATCTACTGAGATCTGCAACTACTAGAAATGAAACATTGAAGTGCTATAACTATGGACTGAAAAATCATCAATTCTGTTGACCCTTGGAATGAGGTCAAACTTGTTATTTATACACCGATTTGCCCTTAAATTAACCTAACTTATCTTTACACTCAATCAATAAAATACAATTTTTTGTGGCTGGTACTACCAGCACCATGATACAACAACCTCAAGAAGAACAGAGGTCTAACATGTCAGAAGAATGAGACAAGAAAGGAGGTATGGAAGAATAGGCCTCGAGAAGAGAGCTAGAGGGATAATAAAAGAAATTTGATCCCCCGGGGATCGAGGCTACATGCCTCATCAATGTCAAAGTGACTCACTATCTCCGATGTGCCAGGTGTATAATGTTGGGGCGATGCCTTGGGAAGACCATCTATCAGAACCATCACCCGAGCTGACATGCCTTGCTGGGGTCACCTACTTCCTGACACCCTTATTAACTGTCTGGAAATGTCTGGTCGGCTCCGGGGAGCCGGGACGCAGATCATCAAAAGAATACAAAACTGTGGATTCAGAACTCCAGGATACAGGAGCTTACACTCAAAGAATAATGAATACAAAATATGCTTGGCTGATGAAAATCTCTGGACTTTGGAGGACCTTATTGCTCCTTACTATTTTTAAATGCTTCTAAAACTTGGCTTACGCCATCTTCATCTATATCCTTGATGATGTCCCATCAGTCACGAACAACCTCTAGCTTCTCTTAGACTTCTCCAGCCCCGTCCTAGAATTTGTCTACCATCTTCATGGCATCATGTGCCCAGATCATCATCTTGGATAATCTTGATAACCTTCCCCTGTCAAAGTCCTTGACAGATTGATACATGGACTCCATCCGCTCGTCATACTTGCTGAGGACATAGTCCTCCGGGGTGCATGTCCCGGTGGTGAAGGGGTTGACTTGTGACAGCCCTACCAAAAATACCTAAAATAGGCCCAAAGGATATCGAGTCGCAGTCACCTTCTCTTTTAGGGCCTTAACCAGTTCCTTGCATACCTTGATTTTGAGGCCAATTCATGAGTACTGGGCCTGGAGAGAATCATATGATTTGTCTGCCAAAATTCCCACCTTAGTGACGATTTCTTCTCCGGCGTTGAAAACTTCATCCAACCCAACCTTCCATTTTTTGTACTTTTCTAAGTCTTGTTCCCACACAATAGTGGAGGCATTCGCCTAACTGAGGAGAATGTTGATCTGATAGAGATATGGGAATGAATACACCAAAAATTGCCTTATGGCGGCTATTTGTTCGGTGACCCACCCATCCATAGTCTGGGCCCTCTTCTTCATGGCCCTTAAATAATCTACATCACCATGTGCAAGTGGTAATCCAGAGGTAGAAGCTTCCAGGAGGACCTTGGCTAGGGGCTGCTAAGTTCTGCCAGAAGTGCGAGGAGATTCGCATCAGTCTCCTTTTCCTCCTTCGACTTTTGGCTCTATTTATTGTATCGGGCCTCCACTACCTTGGTGGCCTCCCTCAGCAGGTCCAATTCACCCTGATTGTCTCTCCTTCCCAGTGCCACTTCTGTAATAGTATAATCTTCAGGCCTTACATCCGTTGCATCTGCATCTAGGGGAGGTGTTACGATTGCCGCAACTGTATTTCCTGCTAGACCAATCCAGATGGTATGGACCATCCGAGCCTTCTTAGGATTTTTGGCCTCTGCATTTTAGGCCATCATCTCAGCCAGGGAGAGTAGAACGCTTGTTGCTATCACTGAGGATTTTCTCTTCTTCGATTCCACCAGCCATTAGGGCGGCTAGGGTGGATTTTTTGTTAGGACCTGGGCATCGACATTCCCTTCAGAATCTGGCGGTGTGTTCCTGGAATCAATATTGTCATTGGGTTCTTTCTCTTTTTCCTATTCCTATTCCTTCTCCTGTTCTCTGGAGGCCTTAGTGTTCTCTGCCATGTTAGTGTCCTCTCTTGTGATATCTTGGGTTTCTTCTTTGCCGGTGTCCATACCACTTGCATCTCTAGGAATTTCCCCATCCCTCTCAGCATCAGTTGATCCAACATTTATATCTTCGAAGATTTCCCCATCATTCTACCACCGTTGTTCTTCGGCCTCATTCACCAGAACATCTTCCACTGCTGGAACATCTTGTGGGGGTGGGTGAGGTACCTGGCCAAAGTTCAACAATGCGGCTTCTTTTACTACCTCACCGAATGTACTCCGGGGTAACTGGTCATCCGGAGTAACCAAAGGCATTTGGAGCGCGATGATTGGGGGCACGGTTAATCCCGTGGGTCTGGTTTCCCCAATCATTGGTTTCTCATCTAATGTTTGCCTTGGTTCATCTTCGGCCTCTTGGATCGGTGTTTTCTCTCACTTAGGCTCATTTTGTGTTTCCTCCCAGACTTCCTGCTCTGCGAAAACTTCTTGTTTTAGGACTTCCTTTTCAGCAGGGATCTCTTCTCTTTCTTGGGCGGCGATCTCCTCTACCGCATGATCTATATCCTCATGTAGGTTCATGAGTTCATCTGCCTTGAAGACATCATCAAAATCATCGTGTGGGGGAGAGGTATCTGAAATATTCTCAATTTTGGGGGAATCCGAACTGACATCTACTGGGGGAAAATTAGGCATACCAGGGCTTTCGTCTGTGCTTGGGGTGGGGTTCACCTTCTTCTTCTTCTTCCTTCGTAGTGGGACCCCGTTATCCAAAATATTTGTAGACTCCACCTCAGGGAAAGTCTGCCTGCTCATCATTGCGGCTAGTGACGGGGATCCCGTCGGGTGAGTAGATGCTATTGGAGTTGCGAGGAGGCCCTAGGAGAGTTGTGCACTTATCTTCTGGCTTGCCAGCCTCGACACCTCCATTTTCTCATGTAACTGTACCATTATGGGGATCAAACCCTGGGGAGGTACCTTGGATGGGGTATCTTCTTTCTCTTTCCCCTTTCTGGTGCTGGGTCCAGTGGCAACAACGGACTTCTGAACAATTGGTCCCTTCTGGGTGCTCCTAGGACACACCCGGGAAAAATACTTGTCACTATTTTCAAGAATGGGGCAGCATACCCCCTCAATTGTCAAATCTTCTGGGGTAACCCAATCCACTGGAGGGAGATCCAATTTTTCTAACCCCTACTCTTTATACAATGGGTCCTCCAGCGGCCCGTCATCTGAGAAACCCTTCGGGAGACGCCGAAGGTCAAGTACTTTCATCAGGCCTTTGGACATCCGTGAATGCTGGTGGGCCCGAAGATCAAAACTGTCTTGGCAATCTGCACAAAAATCTTCAATATCTGCTATATGTGGTGGGGAGGCCCAGGGAAGTGCCAAATCTATCTTTCCTAGTAGATCAAAATTGTTTTTGGTGTGGTGGAATTCCACCAACCCCAGACTCTTCAGCTCATTATCTGCCTCCTTTTCTACGGCGAGACTGCAAGAATAGTTCCTACAAGAAATTGGGAACAGAACGTTGGTGACCTTCTTCAATGTGAAGAGGGCGTGTAGCTCTAGAATCTATTGACAAAATTCTAAAAGAATGATTCTATCCCCGCAATACCAGGGAAGAAGATAGGGTTTCCTGAAGAAGTTGATCACCCGAATATATGTATGCTGCTGGAATTAAAGAAAGTAATTCCCGTAGGTGCTCACTAGGTTCATCGCCTCTTGTGATAACCGGTATCTGGAATCCTGAGTAAGTGTAAGGATATTCTGGTAAATGAAGGCATCATTTACCCTACAACAATTTGGGAAACTGAGTTCCCACTAGATCAAAGGATAATGATCCCACGGTGTTAACTGGCCCTGCCTGTTCCCAAGAATGCCCACTGCTTGCAAACTTGGAAAAGCCAATTTTTGTTGGGCCAGTGCCCAAAGTACATAATATGTCATGTGGAACTTTGAATTTTGTAGAATTCCTTTCAATTGCGAGTCCACATGGTTGGCTATGATAGCCGCCCAATTGAAGGTTTGGTTGCAGGTGGTGATGCAGTAAAGAAAGTAGTACATCCATGGCAAGAAATCTCAGGCATGGGCTTCTCTGAAGATCTTGCATAGAAAAATAATTCCTGCTTGTATACATTCTTTGAAATCCCCGCGGGGAATCTCCAACTTCATCTTTTAATGGTTCCTTTTAAGGGAATTCAGCCACTGAGTGTTGAGATATTGTTGGGAAAGTAGGGCAGCTTCCTCAAACTCTTTTAATGACTTGGACCGGGTGAGAATGACAGATCCCTTAAATTGAGGGATCCCCAGCCCTAAAGAAAAATTTGTTGCATCTAGATTGATGATAGTTGCTGGATAGTGTAATGATCGAGGATCGGAAAGAAAAATAGTCCGAGTGGGGGCATTGTAGAGCATTTCAAGTTGGAGTATCAGCTCCGATGCTTTCACTGAGGAAGGAAAATTTTCAGCCTTAATAATTCAAGAGGCAGCCAAGTGGATGGCCATAATGTCTCCGTCAACCTTCAGTTTGTATATGGCTTGAACCAAGCCCTGCATCTCAGCCCAAAGTTTGGGCTCTGTGTTTTTTATCTCTTGCACCTTGGAGTCCACTTTGGACCCTACAAGAACGCCCTCCCTCAGGTATTTGGAAGTGAGTGGTAGCTTGGCTGGCATATTTTCAGCCTTGGTATTTGTAGCCGCCTGAGTGGAGGTAGTAGGCAGTTCTGGGATATCAGGATGAGTGATCACATCAGACATCTTGATCAAACAATCTGCAACCTGCAAGACTGGAGAACCGTCAATACATGATATAATAAAAATAACTTTACGAATTTCAGGGGAAATCGTCACCATTTTGTACCTGTCCAATAAATGTTAGCATACATCAAGATCCCAGAGTATTATGGAAAACATGAGTCAGATTCTGGTAAACACCCACGGACTCTGGGGCATTGGACTATATGAAAAAAATGGAATGAAGACCCAGGGGCCTCTCAGCACCTGGAGTCCAGAAGAATTAGCTATTTTCAACGTGACCTATATGAAGTCTTACTTGGTTGACATGGGTCGTCATGTGGCCATGTGACAGGCGGCATAATGACATTAATGGCGACAAGTGGGATGATGCGAGGGAAGTAAATGTCCAATGGGATGGGATTTAAATGCCCACTTGTGGGAAATTAATCCCGCCATTAAGATGACACGATAAAGGTGAGAGAAAGCCACCATGATTCAAACTAGCAAGGTGCCAAGTTTGAACTGTGGTGACTACCTCTCCCACAAGATCAATAGAGTGGTTGAGACATGATAGAACGCGGTGAAATCAATAGAATGGAAGGATATATAGAAAATATACACCTAATGTACAGAGGGTCGAAACACTTTGAGGGCCGAAGCGCCACTCGCAGGCTGACCACAAAACAAAGACATATACACTATGAACAGGGAATTTACATAGCTTACAAAATGTACAAAAGCACCTACACTATTATACATAACATACAAACATATACATCACATTACAACTGCACAGAGGGTGGACAACCCTCTGGCAGAGCCAACCCACCAACGGGAGGCAACAAAAGGCTGATGCAAGGGCACGGCGAAATGAAAACAAACCAAAGCAAAAACAAGAAACCATAAAACCAGAGGAGAGAGCCGAAGGCCTACCTGGAAACTCAGAGAATGGGGGAAAGACGAGCATGGGAGGTGCTCTGTAACAAGTTCACCTAGAGCTGACCGCGAACAAGCACTGCAAATTACTGTTTAATCAATTACTAAGCACAGGAGAAATTTTTTGTTTAATCACCTTAATCTCCTTGAAATCGCTCTGAGTGCTCTAAGTGTTTTAATCATGGTAAATGTGAAAATGATAGGTAACTTCCATTTATACCCTTAGGGTAAAAATGCGTTGCGTTCTTTTTGCAAACTCTAGAACAAGCAAACCTCTGGACTCTGGGCCCAGGGATTCCATGCAACCATACTTTTAGAGAATCCCAGAGTCTGGAATCTGTCTCTCAAAAGAACAAACAAACTCTGGGAGTGGGTCCCGGAGACACGAGAAGACAAAAACAAAAGAAAGACAACCCTCACAGAAGCAAATCCTAGAGAGAAAACAAAGGAAACAAAAGAGAACAAAGGAAAGAGCCAAAGTGAAAAAGGGGACCCAACATTTTACCTACAAAATGTAGGGACGGGTATGCAAGGCATAACAAATGGTGACTATCTGGGATGAATGGATTTGCGGATTCAAGAACTTTAGAATCTCTGGTTAGCAAATCCAGAATGAATCATTACCTGGAGAATTCTTCTTGCAAAGTGCGAGGCGTCTGAGAAAATCCAGTCCATCAATGATTCAATATTTTGATCTTTTCATCAGCTGTGAAGTGTGTGCTTTGAAAGAAAACCAAACTGATGACCTCTAGGAGAAGCAGAGAGGAGGTGCTAAGAAAATCAAACCAAAGTCTTTATACCTTGCACATTTCCCCTGGATACTGAAATTCTCCCTTCTTCAGTTCTTATTCTTTTTCTTTTCTTTTCTTTTCTGGATGGAAAGGTGATACTTCTTTACCGGAAACCTTAAGTTTAGCTAAGCTTAACGACAATACTTCTTTCACCTTGCCATTCACTTTAAATTATCAAATAGGAGAGAAATTTCTAGACCCGGGATACTTTTAATGATTTTCGGACTTGGTTAATAGCTAGTGCAACCGATCTGCCCTCAGGGTGTCTGATTACTTGCTTCTTGAATTTTCTATTAACTAATGTTTGGACTATCAAGATGTGAATCTGATGAAGATCACTCATAACCTTTTACCATACTTACAGAATAAATTTGGAGTGTGGACAAATTCCACCATGCTAACAATAGATTCCAAATTGCCCGAAATACATAGGGCACCGTTCCAAAGACTAGATGTTATGCAAAGCATACCGGTCTGCAAAAGGGAGGCAACATGCTGGGAACTCAGAAAACAAAAGAAGCCAAAAAAAAATGAAAAAACCAAGAAAAGGCGATCCCAGAGGGCGGACAAAAAGAACTATTTACAAGGCAAAGGTACTCCACATGGAACACTAGGAGAGATATTTACAAGCAAGGAATATACATATAGTACAACTTTGGACAAACTCACCACCTACCTCATTCAAAGTAATGCTTGAGAAAATTCCCATTGATAGACAATCGGACGACTTCTCCAGTCATAGTGTTGAGGCGATAAGTATTTTCCTAGCAGATCTCAGATATCAAATATGGTCCAAGCCAGAGCCGTTGAAACTTAGTGTGCTTTCCCTTCTTTTCCCGGGCCTTGTCCCACAAAAGAACCAAGTCCAAAATCTGAAATGCCTTATATTGGGCTCTTCTGTCAAACCATCATTTTACTACTTCTTAGAGATGCGCAAAATTTTTAAGGGCTGTGTCTCTTTGTTCTTCCATTTGTACCAGGTTCAAAAGCCGAACTTCCACAATGTTATCACGGTTGCTGAATCCCTACATAAATTGTAAAACCAAGATCTGTAAGTTGATGGGGAATACTGGATTCTGGCCATAAACTAGATGGAATGTGGATGTCCCTAGGGATTCCTTTATTCAGATACAATCTGCCTAGAGGGTGAATCTAAGCATTTGGTGCCAGTCCCGGGGGTTCTGCTCTAACAGATGTTTGATCACCTCAAGTAGATTTTTGTTGGTTGATTCAACAACACCATTACCCTGGGGGTAGTAGTTGTTGGAGAGCTTCAGAGTGATCTTCCTATCATGGGTCCATTCAAGTAATTGCACCGAAGAAAATGTCAGACCATTGTCACATACTATAGCAAAGGGAATTCCAAATCTTGTGACGATGTTTTCTTCCAGGAATTTTATAACTACGTTTGCCATGTTATTTTTACAAGGGATTGCTTCAAATCACCAGGTGCAATAATCAGTAGCAGTCAAAATGTACTGATGTTTGGCAGACGAGTTGGGATTGATTTCCCCGATAAAGTCAAATGCCCATTGGGCAAAGGGTCTAGCTTTGAAGACCAGCTGTAAAGGCATGGCTAGGTTCCACTCACGATGTTTCATTGTTTGGCAAGTATGGCATCTCCTAACGTGAGTGTAGACATCCTTAAAGATACAGGGCCAATAGTATCTGGCCCAGAGGATCTGATGGGCAGTGGCGTCAGTTGAGCCATGCCCAGTTCCAAACTGTCCATGAAATTCCTCGATCATTTTCGCAGCTTGGTCCCTGTTTATGCACTGGAGGTATACCCCTTCATAATTCCTACAAAAAAGCATTCCATTTTTTATCATGAATTGTGCGCTTTTCAGCCATAGGGCACGACATTTTTTTTGAGGTAGCCCCTCCGAGCATCTGTTGTTCAACAATAAGTATACCAGGTCGGTATACCACGAATCTTGAGTGATAGACTCCACTGTATATGTTTGGCATTCAATGTTGGGAGTCTCTTCTATCATCGTTCTACATAGTCCCTAGCCTCAGACAATCTTCATGGGTTGCATTTCCAAATCATATTCTTGGAGGATGGCCATCCATTTCCCCCATCGTTCACCCAATTCACTCTGCAGGAGCAGAGACTTAACAGCTTGGTCCGGGATGATAGCGTGCACTTTGCTTCAGAGAATGCAATGCCAGAATTTCTTCACAACGTGGATGAGAGAAAAGGCATTCTTTTCCAAAGGCAAATACTAGACTTCGACATTTTTAAAGGGGGAGCTCATAAAAGCTATTGTTCGTTCTTCCCCTTCGACCTTCTGGGTCAAAACTGTCGCCACAGAATGCGGCGAAGCAAAGGAGCATATGTGAAAAGGGAGGAAATAGTCTGGACTAGCCAAGACTAGGGCCTCCACAATATTTTTCTTAATACGGGCAAATGCCCACTTTGCTTTAGGACTCCACTCAATCTTTGTATCTTTCTTCATGATTTCATTGATTGGATTCACTATCTTGGTGAATCCTATAATGAATCACCAGACAAAATTTATCTTCCCAAAGAAAGATCTCTTTTCTTTCTTGTTGCCGAGCATCTGCAGATTTAGCAGTTCTTCAACTCTCTCAGGGTCGATGGCGATACCCTTCTCGGAGATAATATGCCCGAGTAGCTTCCCTTCAGTGACCCCGAATATACATTTCTTAGGGTTGAGGGATATTTCGTACCAGCGACATCTCTCACAAATTTGGGCGAGGTGGGCGGAGTGATCATGCTTGTCCCAGGAAAAGATGGTCAAATCATCCATGTAGATGATTATGCACCGATTTAATAGGCCTTCAAACGCAATGTCCATAGCCTTTTGGAATGTGGCCTTTGCATTGATCAGGCCAAAGGGCATCCTCCGGTATGCAAATGTTCCCACTTGGTGGTGAACGCCATTTTGTCTCTATCTTCATACTTAACCATGACTTGGGTATACCTGGAGTACCCATCTAGGAAGGACATCATTTGTGATCCATTCATGATTTTCAATACCTCATCCAACGAGGGGAGAGGGTGATTATCCTTCTTAGATGCCTTGTTCAAATTTTGGAAATCCACGCAAAGGCAGATCTTGCCACTTTTCTTCCTCACAGGGACGAGGTTGGCAACCCATGTAGTGTGCCAGATTGGAAAGATAATCTAGGCTGACAGTAGTTTCTGAACCTCCTAATGGATTAGAGGCTCTATTAGTAGGTTGACCGGTCTTTGCTTTTGCCAGAAGGGCTTAGCATCAGGTTTTAGTGGGATTGTATGGGTCATGATGGGTGTGTCATAGGTCTTCAAATCCTCATACCCCACACAATTACATCAATGTATTCTTGGAGAACCGCGAGAATCTTCTCCTTCTCCTTAGGGGAGCAGGAGGTGCTAATGTGTACCAATTTTTCTTCACTGGCCTGGCTGATGTTAACTTTTTCAACTTTTCCTCCCTCGAAGGAGGATGATATCTTCTCCCGGCCTTGAGGGTCTGAGTGAAAGATTGGTTCTAGCGCTACCATCCCTTTAGGGATGGTGTTGGTTGGAAAGTCTATGATCCCATCATCTTCTTCACCCTGTCCAGTATCATCATGATCTCTTTCTTCCACTATTTGGTCCTTGAAAACACCAACATTGGCCATGAAGGCCAGGATATGTTGATCATCCTCAAAAAACTGAAAGTGGGTGACATTGTCTGGGATGGATGGGGTGGGGACCATCTCAACGGAGAATTTTCAGAGCCGGGAGCCAGCCATTGGCTCAAGAGTGTTGGTGGATACAACAAGGGCATTTGAAACGTAGTTTATTTTCCAGGGAATGAATTCAATGTCGAAGGTATCAAAATCTTCGATGAGGCTCCATGCCTAGTTGTAGTATGCGGCCAACCTTTTATCATGACAAGTGTATTGGCTCTGGACCTGGTTGACGATCAACTCTAAATCACCTAGTGCCCAGAGGTGAGTGATTCCCTTTCTTAGTGCAAATAGGAGTCCAAGGACCAAGGCCTCATACTCTATGACATTGTTCATGTAGTTGAACTATAGCCTATAAGATGCGAGGAAGGATCTTCCCCACGGGTTGATCAATTCCACTCTGGCTCCGTAGCCTTGTTTAGACCGGGACCCGTCAAACTTTAGGGTCCACAAGTCATTTTTTGTTGTCTGGGCTTGGGAAGGCGAAGTGGCCTTTGGATTATTTCTGGAAAGGTTGGGAGGAGTTTCCTCCGGTGTTGATGGTGCGTGGGTGAGGTTTTCCACCGGAGAAGCCTGTTGTTGGGATCCTTGAACTAGCGGCACCATGGGGGTACCGCCAGAATGATTTCTTGGTCTAGGAAGATTTGCTTCATGTTTCTTCTCCCAGAGGGAATTGATGTGATGGGTAGCAGTGGCAATATAGGGCTGACACTCTAGTTCTGAATGTTTTTGATAATGCACCCGACACTAGGTGCTAGACAAGAGTGTAGCAGGAGTCACTGCGGTACCTTGTAAGTTCACCTCACTTCTTAGTTTTTTGTCTAGGTCCTGTGTCCTCTGAGAGACAATGCTTTCCTCCCCAGGGGTGAAATAAAAGGTCAGGATTTCTAGGGTTCGTCACACCCTGGGGGAAGTCTCAGAGAAGAGGAATTAATTCACCCTCCCAACTTCGGTGAGGGCCTGTTTCATTCGAGGTTCACTTTCTACTTGGATCTAGTTAGATTCTCCCTCCCAGGGAAGCCACAAGTGGGAAAAGTCAGTGGAGAAATACCCATTAAGGGACTTGGACCAATTCCAACTTAATAACATCCTGTAAGTCTCTGGGATGTCCACCACTTGGATGTTGATTATGCTTGCTATCCAGTGGTCTTGGATGAGTTGAATTCGGATGTTCTTCAAATCACCTACCATTTTTACAGTAGTTTTGTCCAGCTGGACTACTGCGCCTTTGGAGGGAGTGGGATGTAGTCTGAGCTTTTGGCATATTGATAGAGGCATGACGTTTCCCGAAGCACCAGAATATACAAGCAATTATGTAGGTTCTTCCCTTGTATGTTTAATCCTAGTAAGAAGGGAGGATCCTCAGTGTTTCCTCGGAAGACAGCCGCATTGGCATCATCAAAAGTGAAAGTCTTGGGTGGGTGAATGACAGCTTCTAGGTTTCCCAAGAGCTTAAGAAGAGACTTCCTCTACTCAGGACAGTTCAGCAAAACCTCCATCAAGGTCATGGAGGTGGTAGTTCTTTCCAATGCCTTCGTGATATCAAACCTCCCCCCGGGGTATAGTTCGCTTCCCTCAGCTGGGTCCTTAGCTTGGTTAGAGTTAGATCCTTTTGGTGGGAAGGAGCGATCGGTTGTGTTGTCCCGGGGAGGGGTATCTTTGGGAGGTGTGGGTGTGTAAACTGGTCCTTTACCAGCCTGACTCTGGGTGTTGTAGGGAGTCCATGGGTTGGTGAAGGCATTGGCCTCGAAGGCCGAAATAGATTCATTGAAGAACCCCTGCAATTTAGGTTCTTCTTCATCTTCCTTGTCTGCTCCAAAGAAGGTAGTCTCACAGGCGAAGGCACCGTGAGTGGGCTCTTGTATGGGACGTTCTGGGGGAGTAGGATCAGCAGTTTATTGTCAGTCCAGCTGAGAGATCATGATGACCTTCTCCAGTGTGGCACATTTTACCTCAGAGTGAGAGCTTGTGTCATGCAATCTGCACCAGTTGGTCAGGGGCTAGATTTCTACGAATGGCGTGAAATGGGATGGTCCAGCACTACCTTGATTGGTGTTTTGGTTTGGAGGAGGACCTCTAGTGTTAGCATTGTTGTTCCATTGCTGTTGGTTGGGCTGGGGCCTTTTGTTGTAATTTCTTCCTCAAGCATTGGTATTTCGTTGGCTGGAGAAGACATTCCCTCTCTGGGAATTGGTGTTGTGGGGCGCAAAAGACCCCACCTTCAGCTGTCCCATGTCCATAGTCAGTGAGGAAAATAGTCGCTGGAGGGATTCAACCTCGGCAGACAGCCGGGTGTTCGCATTACAATGTGATGGTTGTTGTGGTTAGTTCCCAGGGAAATTGGCAGCGGTTACTGGAGTTGAGGGCAGTAGTCCTCTAACCACGGATGACTGGAAGAAAGGAACTCCGACGGGTTGTGTCTGTTGTTGTTGTGTTTGTTGTGGTTGATTCCAGGGAACGAATTCCAGACCTAATATTATCTGGGCTTACGATGGGTATATGTACTGGTCCTGCTGGTCTATTGGCAGTGGTGGGGGATTCATGGCCATCGTAGGGACACCCATTGCCTGATTGGGGTTGTATCCCTTAGCGTAAGAAGTTCCATCGGGTATCATGTTTAAAGGCATGTTGTGCCCAATCCTGCCCGAAGATTTGTTAAGACCGCGGGACAACTCCAAGGCTAGGTTGTAAACCTTTTCCAGAGCATCCTGGTCAGTGGGGGCGGTAGTTCTCCATAGGAGAGTGGAAACAAAAGGGTCCATTGCATTTAGGTATGTCTGGATAGTCACTTCCGGGGATGGGACGAAAGGACCCGTGCACCGCTTCAAGGTGCGTTGGAACTGATGTTTGAATGTTACAATGGGCTCATTCGGTTCCTTCCTAATGGAGATGAACTGGCTGTGGGACCATGCTAGGTCCATGTGTATGCGAAAGGCTGCCAGAAAGGCATCTTCCATGTCCTGCCAACTGTTGATGGAGTTGGCGGGCAGGTTAAGGTACTAGTTCAACTCGTTCTGTCCCAGGGACAGGGGGAACATCCGGGTCACAACGTCTTGATGTTGGATCCGGTGTTGGTTCATGGCATCTTTGTATGCCTACAGTTTCTCTTTTGTGGTTCATGAGCCTAAGTGCTCGTATCAGGGACAGATCATTTCTGGGTGTGCAGGAAGATCGTTGATCGCACCCAGAAATTATCCCTTCGGGGACTCGGTGTTACCAAAGTATGCAACCATCGAGGGTGTTTGATTTTGGCTAGACTGAGTGTTAATCCCCAGAGTTGTCTGGGAGGCTTGGGTATTCTGGGATGTAGTAGATCCCCAGACAATGTTGGCTGGCTTGTCTTTCGGGGTCCGTTTCTTTCGAGCCGGAGGCTCGAGTTTGACAAACCTTCCGGGATTGGGGGTTGATCTAAGGGTTCTTTCAAATCGGGTGGGTGATCCCACTAAAGGTCTACTTACTAAAATTATGGCTTGGGGAAACCTCAAGCAGTGTGAAATCTAAATCCTCAGAAGGGGACGAGCTCATGCCCTCCTTCTAGCACCAGTTTCTATTGACAAGACTTTTTGACCGGGTCTGCCAACAGGTGCAAGTTGTCACCGGTTACCGGGGTATCATCCAACTTCGCCTATAAAGGTTGTCCAAGGAAATGAGATTCTTTGGGCCTTCAAACATGTGATAGTTGAGTCTCGACGGTGCGGGAGCTAAGTTGGGAGTGTGACTATTTTGTTTGGGGGGATAGCTGGTTATCTCGGCTCGTCTTCTCCAGGGATTTAGGTAACTGGGGTTTCCTGCAAGCATTCGTTAGTTAACCAAATAAACTTCAAAAGATAGGCCAGGGTTAGAAGTATTCCTTCTACCTATAGTCATGCAAATATATTCAAAACATCAACCATGCTATAACATGCTACACTAAAATACTGAATACACACAGACCCATCAGTTCATATATATTCAATAGAGAGGGAAAAGGAGGTTGTTAATATACTTAAAATATCAGAGCAAGGGACATAAGAAACATACAACACAAAAGAGTATTAACTCAGAGATCAAGAGACCAACAAAAGCATTGTGAGAATCCTTCCTTCTTCATTAATGGTTTTTCCAGCATCACTGGTGAATACATCAACAATGGCTCCAAGGGAGCATCTATCTACTGAACTTCTAAGAACTCTGGAGCATTGAGCTCTGCAACTTCTAGAAATGAAACACTGAAGTGCTATAACTATGGAATGCAAAATCATCAATTCTGTCGACCCTTGGAATGAGGTCGGACTTGTTATTTATACACCGATTTGCCCTAAAATTAACCTAACTTATCTTTACACTCAATCAATAAAATAAATTTTTTGGTGGCCGGTACTACCTGCACCATGATACAACAACCTCGAGAAGAACAGAGGTATGACATGTCAAAAGAATGAGACAAGAAAGGAGGTATGGAAGAATCAGCCTCGAGAAGAGAGCTAGAGGGATAATAAAAGAAATCTAATCCCCTGGGGATCGAGGCAACATGCCTCATCAATGTCAGCGGCTCACTGTCTCTGATGTGCTAGGTGTTTAATGTTGGGGTGGCACCTTGGGAAGACCATCTGTCAGAACCATCGCCTGAGCTTACATGCCTTGCTGGGGTCACCTACTTCCTAACACCCTTATTAACTGTCTGATAATGACCGATCGACTCCAAGGAGCTGGGACATGGATCATCAAAAGAATACAAAACTATGGATCCGGAACTCCAAGATCTGGGAGCTTATGCTCAAAGAATAATGAATACAAAATATGCTCGTCTGATGAAAATCTCCAGACTTTGGAGGACCTTATTGCTCCTTACTATTTTAAATGCTTCTAAACTTGGCTTACGCCATCTTCATTTATATCCTTGATGTTGTCTCATCGGCCACGGACAACCTCCAGCTTCTCTTCGACTTCTCCGGCCCCGTCCCATAATTCGCCTACCATCTTCACGACATCATGTGCCCAGATCATC
The DNA here is from genome assembly GCA_018584345.1 of Thuja plicata. Classification (NCBI taxonomy): domain Eukaryota; kingdom Viridiplantae; phylum Streptophyta; class Pinopsida; order Cupressales; family Cupressaceae; genus Thuja; species Thuja plicata. The sequence goes on along the minus strand of MU225585.1, from coordinate 1,307,133 downwards.
ATCTTGGATAATCTTGATAACCTTCCCCTGTCAAATTCCTTGGCAGATTGATACAGGGACTCCATCCGCTCGTCATACTTGCTGAGGACATAGTCCTCCGGGGTGCATGTCCTGGTGGTGAAGGGTTCGACTTGTGACAACCCTACCACAAATGCTTGAAATAGGCCCAAAGGATATCGGGTCGCGGTCACCTTCTCTTTTAGGGCCTTAACCAGTTCCTTACATACCTCAATTTTGAGGCCAAGTCTGGAGTACTGGGCTTGGAGAGAATCATATGATTCATCTCCCAAAATTCTTGCCTCTATGATGGTTTCTTCTCCGGCGTTGAAAAATTCATCCAACCCGGCCTTCCATTTTTCATACTTTTCTAAGTCTTGTTCCCACACAATAGCGGAGGCATTCACCTGACTGAGGAGAATGTTGATCTGATAGAGATCAGGGAGCGACTCCACCAAAAATTTTCTTACGGCTGCTATCTGTTCAGCAACCCACCCGTCCACAGCCTGGGCCCTCTTCTTCATGGCCCTTAAAGAATCTACATCACCCTGTGCAAGCGGTAATCTGGAGGTAGAAGCTTCCGGGTGGACCTCGGCCAGGGGCTGCATAAGTTCCGTTAGAAGTGCGAGGAGATTCGCATTGGTCTCCTTTTCCTCCTTCAACTTCTGGCTCTATTTATTGTATCAGGCCTCCACTACCTTGGTGGCCTCCCTCAGCAAGTCCAATTCACCCTGCTTGTCTCTCCTTCTCTGTAATAGTATAATCTTTGGGCCTTACAGCCACTGCATCATCATTTGGGGGAGGTGTTGCGATTTCCATAATTGTACTTCCTGCTAGACTAGTCCGGAGGGTAATGGACCGTCCAAGCCTTCTTAGGCTTTTTGGCCTCTGCATTTCGGGCCATCTTCTTGGCCAGGGAGAGAAGAATGCCTATTTCTACCATCAGAGCTTTTCTTTTCCTTGATTCCACAGCCATTGGGGCGGCTGGGGTGGACTTTCTGTTAGGTCCTAGGCATCGGGATTCCCTTCAAAATCTAGCGGTGCGTTCCCAGAATCAATATTGTCATCAGACTCTTTCTCTTTTTCCTGTTCCTGTTCCTTCTCCTATTCTCCAGAGGCCTCAGTGTTCTCCACCATGTTGGCGTCCTCTCTTGTGATATCCAGGGTTTCTTCTTTGTCGACGTCCATACCACTTGCATCTCCGGGGCTTTCCCCATCCCTCTCAGCATCATTCGATCCAACATTTATATCTATGGGGATTTCCCCATCATTTTGCTACTGTTATTCTTTGGCCTCATTCGTCAGAACATCTTCCATTGCTAGAGCATCTTGTGGGGATGGGTGAGGTACCTGGCCAAAGTTCAACAATGTGGCCACTTTTACTACCTCACCGAATGTACTTTGGGGCAACTGGTCACCTGGAGTAACCAAAGGTGTTTGGAGCGTGATGATATAGGGTATGGTTGATCCTGTGGATCCAGTTTCTCCAATCATCGGTTGCTCATCTACTGTTTTCCTTGGTTTATCTTCAGCCTCTTGGACCGGTGTTTTCTCCTGCTTGGTCTCATTTTGTGTTTCCTCCCTGACTTCCTACTCCACGATAGCTTCTTGTTCTAGGACTTCCTTTTCAGCGGGGATCTCTTCTCTTTCTTGTGCGACGATCTCCTCTACCGTGTGATCTATATCCTCATGTAGGTTCATGAGTTCATCTGCCCTGAAGACATCATCAAAATCATCATTTGGGGGAGAGGTATCTAAAATATTCTCAAGTTCGGGGGAATACGAACTGACATCTAACGGGGGAAATTAGGCATACTGGGGCCTTCGTCTTTGCTTGGGGTGGGGTTCACCTTCTTCTTCTTCTTCCTTAGTAGTGGGACCCCGGTATCCAAAATATTTGTAGACTCTGCCTTAGCAAAAGCCTACCTGCTCATCATTGCAGCCAGTGATGGGGATCCCGTTGGGCGAGCAGATGTTATTGGAGTTGCGAGGAGGCCCTGGGAGAGCTGTGCACTTATCTTCTGGCTTGCCAGCCTCGACACCTCCATTTGCTCATGTAACTGTGTCATTCTGGGGATCGGACCCTGGGGAGGTACCTTGGCTGGGGTATCTTCTTTCTCTTTCCCCTTTCTGGTGCTGGGTCTAGCGGCAGCAGCGGACTTCCAAACAATTGGTCGCTTCCAGGTGCTCTTGGGACACACCCGGGAAAAATACTTGTGACTATTTTAGAGAATGGAGTGACATACCTCCTCAATTGTCAAATCTTCTGGGTGGCCCAATCCACCAGAGGGAGATCCAATTTGTCTAACCCCTGCTCTTTATACAATGGGTCCTCCCGCAGCCCGTCATCTAAGAAACCCTTCGGGAAACCCCGAAGGTCAAGTAATTTCATCAGGCCTTTGGACATCCGCGAATGCTGGCGGGCCCGGAGATCTAAACTGTCTTGGCAATCTGTCCAAAAATCTTCAATATCCACTATATGTGGTGGGGAGGCCCGGGGAAGTGCCAAAGCTATCTTTCCTAGAGGATCAAAATTATTTCTGGTGTGGTGGAATTCCACCAACCCCAGACTCTTCAGCTCATTATTTGCCTCCTTTGCTGCGGCAAGACTGCAAGAATAGTTCCCACAAGAAATTGGGAATGGAACGTTGGTGACCTTCTTTAATGTCAAGAGGGCGTGCAACTCTAGAATCTGTTGACAGAATTCTAAAAGAGTGATTTTATCCCTGCGATACCGGGGAAGAAGATAGGGTTTCTCGGAGAAGTTGGTCACCTAAATATACGTATGCTGCGGGAATTGAAGAAAGTAATTCCCGTAGGTTCTCACCAGGTTCATCGCCTCTTGCGATAACTGGTATCCAGAATCTTGAGTAAGTGTAAGGATATTCTAGTAAATGAAGGCATCATTTACCCTGCAACAATTTGGGAAACTGAGTTCCCACTAGATCTAGGGATAATGATCCCACTGTGTCAACTGGCCCGGCCCGTTCCCAAGAACACCCACTACTTGTAAACCTGGAAAAGCCGGTCTTTGTTGGGCCAGTGCCCATAGTACATAAGATTTCATGTGGAACTTTGAATTCTGGAGAACGCCTGTCAATTGCGAGTCCACATGGTTGGCTATGATAGCCGCCCAATTGAAGGTCTTGTTGCGGGTGGTGATGCAGTAGAGAAAGTAGTACATCCATGGCGAGAAATCTCAGGCATGGGGTTCTCCGAAGATCCTACATAGAAAAATGATTCCCGCTTGTATACATTCTTTGAAATCCCCACGGGGAATCTCCAACTTCATCTTTTTATGGTCCCTTTTAGGGGACTTTGGCCACTGAACGTTGAGATATTGTCAAGAAAGCAGGGCAGCTTCCTCGAACTCTTTTAATGACTTGGCCCGAGTGAGAACGACGGTTCCCTTAAATTGAGGGATCCCCAGCCCTGAAGCAAAAGTTGTTGCGTCCAGATTGACGATAGTCGCTGGATAGTGTAATGGCCAGGGATTGGTGAGAAAAATAGTCTGAGTGGGGGCATTGTAGAGCATCACCAGTTGGAGTATCAGCTCTGGTGCTTGCACCGAGCAAGGAAAATTTGCAGCCTTAATAATTCTGGAGGCGGCCAAGTGGACGGCCATAATGTCTCCATCAGCCTTCAATTTGTATATGGCTTGAACCAAGCCCTGCATCTCAGCCCAAAGTCTGGGCTCTGTGTTTTTTATCTCTTGCACCTTGGAGTCCACTTTGGACCCTACGAGAATGCCCTCCCTCGGGTATTTGGAAGTCAGTGGTAGCTTGGCTCACATCTTTTCAGCCTTGGTCTTTGTAGTCGCCCGAGTGGAGGTAGTAGGCAGTTTTGGGCTATCAGGAGGAGTGATCACATCAGACATCTTGATCAAACAATTTGCAACCTGCAAGACCGGAGAACTGTCAATACACGATATAATAAAAATAACTTTACGGATTTCGGGGAAATTGTCACCATTTCGCACCTGTCCAATAAATGTTAGCATACATCAAGATCCCAGAGTATTATGACAAACATGAATCGGATTCTGGTAAACACCCGGGGGCTCTGGGGCATTGGACTAAGTGACAAAAATGGAATGAAGACCCAGGGGCCTCTTAGCACCCAGAGTCCAGAAGAATTAGTCGTTGTCGACGTGACCGATAGGAAGCCGTACTTGGCTGACATGGGTTGTAATGTGGCCATGCGACAAGTGGCGTAATGACATTAATGGCAACAAGTGGGCTGACGCGGGGGAAGTGAATGTCCGATGAGATGGGATTTGAATGCCCACTCGTCAGAAATTAATCCCGCCATTAAGATGACATGACAGAGGAGAGAGAAAGTGACCATGATTTGAACCAACGAGGTGCCGAGTTCGAACCATGGTGACTACCTCTCCGACGAGCTCGATAGTGTGGTTAAGATGTGATGGAGCATGACAAGCTCGATAGAATGGAAGTATATACAGAAAATATACACCTAATATACAGAGGGTCAAAACGCTGTGAGGGTCGAAGCGCCACTCACAGGCTAACCACAAAACAACGACATATACACTATGAACAGGGAATTTACATAGCTTACGGAATGTACAAAAGCACCTACACTATTATACATAACATACAAACATATAAATTACATTACAACTACACAGAGGGTGGACAACCCTCTGGCAGAGCCAACCCACCAACGAGAGGCAACAAAAGGCCGATGCAAGGGTGCGGCGAAACGAAAACAAACCAAAGCACAATCAAGAAACCAGAAAGTCAAAGAGAGTTGAAGGCCTACCTGGAAATGCGGAGAATGCGGGAAAGACAAGCACGGGAGGTGCTTTGCAACAAGTTCACCTGGAGCTGACCGCGAACAAGCACTGCAAATTACTATTTAATCAATTACTAAGCACATGAGCAAAATGTTGTTTAATCGCCTTAATCACCTTGAAATCGCTCTGAGTTCTCTAAGTGTTTTAATTGCGGTAAATGTGAAAATGACAGGTAACTTCCATTTATACCCTTAGGGTAAAAATGCCTTACATTCTTTCCGCAAACTCCGGAACAAGAAAACTTTTGGACTCCAAGCCCGAGGATTCCATGCAACCATACCTTCTCGTAAAAGAAGACATGATGGCAGAGAATCCCGGAGTCTGAAATTCGTCTCTCAAAAGAACAAACAAACTCCAGGAGCGGGTCCCGAAGACACGAGAAGACAAAAACAAAAGAAAGACAAGCCTCGCGGAAGCAAAGCCCAGAGAGAAAACAAAGGAAACAAAAGAGAACAAAGGAAAGAGCCAAAGCGAAAAAGGGGGACCCAACATTTTGCCTACAAAATATAGGGACGGGTATGCAGGGGATAGCACTCAGGAGCTTCACCTTGCTATCCTCCTACTCTCCTAGAGTTTCCCTACCAATTCAAATGTTCTCTTCTCCCATTAACTCAAACCGATAATTTCATCCACTAGCCACTTGTCCCTCTCCTAATTTCCTTGCAGGAGTCGAGGGCTCCTCTCCTTCTGTTCACTCACCGAACAACTCTTCTTGACTGGTCTGACATTCATCTTCCTTGGCACTAGCAATATGGACTCCTGCAAGTATTTTTTATCACTCTTCCGCAGCCGGACTATAGCCAAGCTCGCCTAGGGAAAGAGAATTTCATATACCTACATCCCTACAAGCAAGCTAACAAAAGAGTAAAAACTATACATAGGCTCCATTTGTTCTATATACAATGCCAACTAGCAAAGTTCAAATGGAAGCCATTATATACAACTTGCTTGCTCCTAAGAATCAGACCAAGTAACGAAATAGAATCTACATGAACAAAAAAAAAATTGCAAATAGAAAGTGAGCACACAAAGTAATCAATAGGAAGGATTTCTTTAATTACACAAGGAAAATTCTATAGTTTCACATTGCTCTGTAGATTCCAAAACAACAAAAATGCTCGAATTCAATACAAAAGTAAGAAAAAACTTAAAACAAAACCCACTACATCCAACTGCCTCCAACCCCACACAATTGGAAATCCAAGGTTTTTAAGCTCTCCTTGGATCGGATACACAACGGATTGGAAAACTAATTGATACTTCCATCCTGCGTACATTGGACAAAACTGTCCCATCGATGTAAGCTATCCCGATGATACTATCGGGGGTCGGTCTAACCAAGTTTTGGCCTCCCCTCTAAGCCAAGTCCCCCCGAGGAGCGGTAAAGCATACCCCGATGCCTTAAGACTAGTTGGCCACCCATCGACGAAGCTCACTCTGACGGCTTCATTGGGGGTCAGTTTAACACAAAACTCATTGGGCCGACAGACCACACTATCCCGATGAATGATGTGTCGGTGAGACTCCACTCGATGTTCACTTCGGAAAGACATAACTCGACATTCCCATTGGTGATCGGTCGGACTCGAAAGGTACTTTGCCGCTAGCGTTAGCTATGTCGATCAGACTATCGGTATGGCTATGGTGTTGGTTCAGATTACTCCAACTTCGATGAAAATTTCTTCGAGGATCTCGTCGATGACATAGCATCCTCATCGAAATTCAAAACTTTCGACGTCAAATTTTACAAACATTTTACTTCTTTTCGACAAAATATTGGTCTAAATTTAGACTCTCACTGGAAACTTTTGACAATGTAGACGTTGAAAATGAGTTTGCATGACTCCAACTTCAACGAAGATTTCAACAAGAATCTCGTCGGTGACATAGTATCCTTGTCAAAATTAAAAAATTTTGACGCCACATTTTACGAACATTATACTTCTTTTTCGATGCCAAGAAGGGTGAAAATTTAGACGCTCTAGTTGGTCGTCGATCAATCGACCAAATTATTGTGACAAGTGCTTTGGTTGAAAAATCGACCAATGCGCCTAGAAATATCGACCAATGCACATCGAAAAATTAATACAATTTTAGTAGTGTTATCATAGTCATCAAAATTGTTGTCATTATCATTGACCTCCACAACAATCATAGGATTAGTACTCAATTCAGATAAATCATGAAGTTCATCTTGATCAATACACACATCTCTACTAGGAGATTCAAAAGAAGACAAAGTGACATTAAGAAAGGTAGAAATAATATCCAATTCTTCATCAAAAGGGGAATATTCATAGTGAAGATTAGACATAATTAAAGATGAAATAATTATGACAGAATTGATAACATTAAATCACTCAGAGTGAAATATAGTGAAGATATAATGCTAAGGAGCAATAAAAATAAATTTAATGTAAATGTTATTGGTTAAATTGTAAGAAATTTTAAAAATTAAAAAAATTTAAATTTTTTGTTTAACTGATGAAATAATTTTTTATTGCAATAAAATAATAAATTGGCAATTGAAAAATGTTTATATTATTAAAATGAATAATGGGTTAAGACAAAATTAAAAGATATTAAGCGAAAACAATTGTAGAATGGTTTAAACTTTTTTTGTTAAATAAATTTGAACAAATTTGGTTATAAAATTTAAATTTTATATTTTGAAAAATAATTTTTAATGAATTTGCTAAATAAAGGAGAATCTAATGATTAAACACTGAAGCCCTGTTTGGTTCTTGGTAGTAACCTGGAATAGTCATTATTTAATGCAAGAATAAAGTAATTCGTCGTTTGTGGCCATTTTTTGAATTTAAGATTAATCCCTGTTTTTGGGCCAATGCTTGGATTAATTAATTCCAAAAAAAACTTGGCATTCATTTCTTATTCTAGAATAAGCTTTTCATGGATTCGAAATTACAACAAAATGTATAAGTCGTCGGGTCCATGCATGAACGGTTCTTTAGGTTTTGTGGGAAATTTATTATTATTATTATTTTATTATATATATTTTAATTTGATTAATTTTTTTTAAAAAAAAAAATTGGCTTTTTTTAAAATCTTTTTTTTTAAGTTAATAATTCAAAAATTAAAATTTGAACCGATCAAAAAAAAATTTTGTAAGAAAATCATTATTTTTAATAATCTTATTATTTTTAAGTTAATAATAGATAGTTTAATTTAAAAATATATAAGTTAAAAATACATATATATTTTAATTAAAAAACCAGTAACAAAAATGATAAGTTCAAAAATTAAAATTCATAAGTTAAAAATATTCAAATTAATTTAAAAAATGAAAAATAATCCTTATTCCAATTCCACATCATGGGATCCAAACACAGAATAGCTTATTCCAGCTTTCGTTTTGAGGATTAATTAATCCAAGAATAGATCCTTATTCTAGAATAGGCCTAATCTGGATAAATTAATTTCATGCACCAAACGGGCCCTAAAGAAATTGAATGAGAAGATCTGAAGGAACTAGTAGTAACCAACCAGAACAAAGAAATGATTAGATGTTGCGCGAATAATGATATGAAACGTAATAATTATAGGAAATAGACAAAAAAATGTTATACTAGGAAAAGAAAAACGTTATAATATTAAGAAATGTTTAAAGTATTGTCCTCTAGTCTGTGCCCAAGGAAAGACTCCAAGTAAAACACTGCAGTCAGAGAATCTTAACCCGCGCGAGACAGGGACACATATGCTATGTTTTTTTGCGCATTGCGCAAGAGATTGCAAGGCTGCGCAACACAAGGAGGGAGGGCAGCGAAGGAGTAGAAAAAAACTGCTCAATGATAGAAAAAGGGAATGCAAGAAGGTTGTGTAAGCTAACTAGCAGCAAGGTAAAGCTGTGTGGGACCAACAGAGACTTAAGCAAGGCTTGGTGGGTTGCGCATGAAGGTATTCAACACAAAGAGATTTGGGGAGGTAAGGGAGGATATATGTTGGGCAGCGCAAGGAGACAAGTGAAACCAGCTGCTGCGAGGAAAGTAAGGATAATGCGCTGAGAATAGGGGTTGCACCAGCGAAAGAAGACAAGGCTGCGCTGGAAGCAGGGAAAGGATAAATGAGAATATGTTGAGGGAGAAGGGATTAAGACATCGAATGAAGGAAATACAAGATGTTGCGCAATGAATGAAAGGAACAGCTTAGGAAGGACAACAGTGAAAATGTAGCGCAAAGAGTTAAAATGAACCAGAGATGAATAAAAATCCTGCAAAAGAGAGATGAAATAGAACCAGAGATATATAAAAATTAGAGATATATAAACCAAAGATATGTAAAAACCATAGATTAGAAAAAAAAGAGTTAAACAACGATTGATCCTGCATGCACAGAAATATCATTGAATACTGAGATTGATGTTAATTGAATCCTGCAAGAATCTATATATGAAATCTTTAAACCACGTAAGAACCAACAAATTAAATGAATAACTATATTAGATTTTGAGAATAAAAAAGCAAAGAAATGATATCAACAATAAATAGATAGATAAACCTACAGAATGTTAGTATGCAAGAATGAAGTAAAAAACGCTTGCGGTTGCTCGACGGAGGGTGTAGAACTATAAACTTAAAATGAAGACTAAAAACTGAGAATAGAAACTTGGTTTGGCGGTGAACCGTCCAAACCCAAAAAAAAAATCAAAGCCAATTAAAGCAAGTTAGAAAATAATGTCAGATCTGCAAAAACGAAAAAACCTGCAAACACTCAAACAAGGATTAGCTAGCTCTGATACCATGTAAGAAATATTAAAAAAATGAAAAGAGATTAGGAAATAATCCAAGAGAGTGAGCAGAAAAGAAATATTTTACCATAACCGAATGAATGAAAGATGTTTCAAGAACTATCACCAAGATCATCAAATCTCTCCAAGCTCAACATAATGAGACAATATTTTTGAGAGACGAAAACTAAGAAAAACCCCTTGTGAATATGATATGAATGAGGCAAAAGAGCCTAGAAAAGGTGAGAGAAAGTGAGTAAGAAGCTCATTACAACTTTGAGAGAGCAAGTTTGAAAATGAGAGAAAATTGTGAGAAGAGTCTCTTTTGAGAACCTTGTGTGTCGAAACTCAAGAAGTGTGTGTAGAGACATCTCTTAAATAGAGATAAGTGAAGGAGTTTGCATGTAACTCCTCTGTCCTATGAATGCCACATTCACATTAAGTGTGTGCCAAGTGTGAGAATCCTCTTAAGGAGGAATATCTAATTTCCTTACTAAATGAATTACAAAAAAGTGACATGTCCTCCCACTTGGACTAGAGGACAAGAACAATATAGGATACCTTGGTTTATCCTTTAATTACATAGTTCACCAAGGAAAAATTAATTTCTAACACTTTTTCTCCATTTCTGAAATTTTATCACCACTTTTTACTGAGGAGGAATTTGAATTTGAAATTTTGACCAGACAACAAATGGGAGGAGGTGATCAAAATCCATAAATATCTATTCATTACGAAGCTTTTAGGATGAGTTTAACATTTTTCAAATGTAGGTTTATGAAAATGTAAGCATTAAAATCTCACAAATGTTGAAGTGGGTCTTTGTGAAAATTGGTCTCATTGTTCAAAATGGTTTTAAAGAGGCGTATAAAACAGTTTCCTTTGACACCTTATAATACTCAAAATTTTAATGTTTTTGATTTTTAATGAATACATGACAAGCTTGTTCATGGTAGGACTTGGAGATGATGACCTTGAACTGAAACCACATGAAATAATTTTTACAAGTACACATCTTAGATAAGCCAGATATTGGATTTAAATAAAACAATTAAAAATTTGAGTGTTTGAAAATTGGTGCAACAATCTGTATATCTATTTCAACCCTTCCATTGTGTCATCAACTACTACTAATTAAGTTCTTAAGATGTAGCAAATAGAAAAGTTGGATTATTGTTCAAAGTACTTCCATTTGCCTTTCTCCAAGTTTAGAGACTTTATTCCACCAAAGTTAATTTGGCATTTAGACAACAGAATACCAAATGAATTCTAAAGTTGGCTTCAATGTTTGTCAGACCTCATAAAGCTTCGTATTGCATATGAAATGTATTAAATTTAACTTCTTATAGAAAACCCTCCACCAACCATAAAGTTCAACGAGAAGTAGTATACAATGCTAAAAAAACCTAGTAAGTTGGAGGTTATAAGTCATCACTAAAGAGGATAAGATAAGATAAGATAAATTTATTAATGTCCAACGGAAGACCAACAAGGGTCTATGGGACAGGAAACAAACAACCAAAAAGCAAGAAACCAACGAACCACCAAACAGTGGTTGGGGGAACAACAAAAAGAACAAGGAACCAAACAAGAAGAAGCAGAGAACAAAGAACCACCAGGGCAAGGACTAGGGGTCCTTCCCGAGCGGAAAGAAATCCAACACAGAAGGATAGTAGGCCATAGTAGCGACCTTCCAACAAGAACAACAAGAAATTAGTTTAATGGAGTTTAGGAGACTTTACATACATCTATAAATATTAAATACGTATAGAATGAGAGAAGTTGAAACTGTTGAGAGAATCAAACCCCTTGCAATAAATGTTGACCTAGAAGCATCATCGGATCTCAAAGAATTTGAAGCTTTACAATGAAGGAACTAGTACAAATATGGTTAGGAACCACAACTTAATGATACTCACTTCTAGTGTAATTTATTTGTTGTAATATATGGACCACATAGAAAACATGAACCTAGGAGTTCCCAACCCCAATGTCAGCTGCTCTAATACTAAGCCATAGGCCCTTCGCAAGTTTAAGCTTTTTCCAAAGTGTAGACTAATGTAAGGACAATCGTACAACAATTGCAAGTAGTTCACAAACATAAATCAACGTCGTTTAGTTAGAAACATGAAATAAAGTAGAGATGTAGAACTATAGGTTCGTCGCCCAAAATCACTTTATAATAGAATATGGAAGCAATGCACCTTGAAGAGAAAACTCCTAAATACTTATACCCAATACAAATTAGAACAAATTATAAGACAAATTACTACAGTCTAGGAATTTCTACATAATTAGGACAAAGGCTTATGCATAGACCATGTAGGTCCTTCATTTGGATCGTGTAGGCTCTTCCATAACCCATTCATACATATGAGATATGACAGCTAGGAGCATTACAATTACCCCTCCAACATCAATACCCCCAATCCACAAATGGTTTGATTACACGACTTCCTAGCTTTGATAGCATTTTCTATGACATAGGCTAGCTAGGAATCATCCCTACTACATAATTCACTAGCCCTTCCTAAATCAAATCTTTCTTTGAATGTCAATTGAACATTGAACTATATTAAGGATAATACATGACCACTTTAATTTCTAGACATTCAATGTAGCCACATTTTAAAGAACTTGCATTGAATGACACCTCTCCTCCTCTAAGTTGCTTATACTAGATTTGTATTATTTTAGTTATTAAGCAATTAATATAGCCACATATCAAAGTACTTTGATTCACTCATTTTAAAAATTTAATATTTTTTCCCAAATAGAGTATGGAAAATTGAATGCTCTCCTTGCAATTTCCACTAACAACATTTTCATCTACCTTGCCAATACAAATTATCGACATATACTCCATCATGTTCTTGTTCACGTGCTACAACTTCAATGAATCCAAATCTACAACTGAAGGTACATAACCTCACTAGCTAGAAATCGCTCATTTCAATATAACTTTTTTTTGGTGCAATTGCAATCAAGCTTTCAGAATTTGGCATGTCGTATTAAGACACCCTTTGATTTGCATTGTTAAATTATTGTGTCATGTAAAAGCATTCAGGTAATTTACAAAATGTTCTCTCCAATGCAATTTCTCGATAGCTCATTTGATCTATTAATTCATTACATGTTTTTGATTTTTCCTAATCCTCAAAAAAGGCTTCCATTATACTACAAGATGCACATATTCATGTGTGTGTGTGCGTGTGCGTCCTAAAAACTAAAAAAATTAGTTATTTGTGCGACTTCTATTGTACTATTTGTATCCTTTGGAGTATAAGAGTTCAAATATGTGCTATATTTGCATGTTTTTAATTATTTTAAACATTTTGATTTTGATTTTCTTGTATTAAAGAACTATGTTCTATATATTATTAAGCATCTACAAATTTATTAATTCATATCTATACTATAGCTCTATCAAATACTCCAAACATTTATAATGGTCTCGTTAATAAAATATCTTGAAAAAAGATTTGGACACATGCACAACTATATATTGTAGACATGCAACCAGAATCTTTCAAATATTTGCATACAGAAGCTTTGATATTTGGAAAAATCTTATCAACAATTACTATAATTTTTTCACACAAATTTAGATATATATTCATGCATATAAACTTGTCTAGAATTTTAAGTGTAAATGTATCATACCTAATGATATTTAAAAGAGTATGTGCATACAAATATTACAATTTTTTTCGACTATAATAGACACATTAAACTATATAAAACCCTAAATGAAGCAATAAAAGCATTATAAAATGAAATTACATTTAAAATGAAGAATGGATCCCTAATTTACATATCTAGGCACAAAAATTAATTCTTCAAATAATCAAATATATTCTCTATCCTAAATCTTATTACTTTCCTACCATTTTAAACCTATTTATTGCATCTTCAATTCAATCACAACCAATCAACACAAAACAAGTAACAATCAACCATAGTGCTCAACTCTAGTAGAGGTTTCAAACTCAGCTCAATTGGTTGTTCCCAAATAAAATAATATTTGAAATGGAGAATGTATCCCTAATTCACATATCTAGGCATAGTATCCATTTCCTCACCAATTTACAGATGACCATTTATTGAAACATTAGACGAAACTATGACCCTCCCGCTATAAATGTCTCAAATTATAGTATAATGGTTTCTCATTAATCTTCGAGATTAAATCACAACAATCATTATTGCCTTACCCAACATCTCTATATCTACAATTACATGCTCAAACATTTGATCTCCAAATACAAACCCTTCATATCTTTTTTCTTTTTTAACAAACTCAACATATAAACAAATAAAAGATGCTAACACTATTACTCCCACAAATAGTAAATTTGAGAGAGAGATTCACTCGACTTTCTCTATGCACCTTACCAAAACTAAATTTCTTTTATTTAAACTTGGAATTAATCCTCATCAATTGCAACCCACCCTCAAATGCTATATACCATGAAGGTGACACGTATAATTTTAAGTGAAACCCATTTTAAAGGGAAGTCTTTAATCTTTTAGATTAACTATTTCCATAATGAAAATAGAGAATCGTAGACATTCTCTATGTCGAGATATACAGACTTGAATTGAAATACTAACTCGTATAATCATTCTTGCTAACTATTTTTTCAAACAATCAAATATATTTAAAGATTCCTCACTATTTTAATTGATTTCTAAATGACATTGACATCTTTTTACATTTTCACACTAGTTTAATTACAAAAAGAAACATCATAAATCTAATACTTAAATTTACCTAAAAATTGAAGCATAATCAATATTATCTTGAAACTATATGCACCAAACCCTTCACACCTCAATACCAATGTTCGTACAAATATTTTATTCATCATATTTTTAATGACTAGCTTACCATCTAGATTCTATTTAGAAGTTAGAAAATATTTTAATAATTATCAATGTACCCTAATAATACATTTAATACTCTCCATGCTCACCTTGCTCCTTCGATCGTTAACTTTTGTTCTTGTCATTCAAGCACCTTAGCATCTAGATTCTATTTAGAAATTAGTGAACATTTTAATAATTGTCAATGTACCCTAAAAATGTATTTAGTACTCTCCATGCTGACCTCACTTCTACATTCTTATCTTTTGTTCGTGTCATTCAAGCACTTTGAACAAATAAAGTTAAAGACAAGAACTTGATCTAATTTGGTTTTGTTTCTCTACGACCTAAGGGGACTGAAAGAAGCAAGGAAATAAGTTGGGACGACAACATAAAGGAGAGAATAAAACACGGGGGAAAGAATGAAGAAATTTGAAGAAATTTTAATGACATCCACAAGACCAACAATCTAAGTGACCCAACAACAAATTTATGTCATATTTGTGTTCTTCTCGATATATGCTCTCTAGTTATCAATCTTTATAAAGAAACCAACGGTTTTGTGTAGCCTTTCCTCTTCAAAAAGTAGGTTTAGACAAACCCCCCTTCAAGTTGTTCTCATACTGTCCATGAATATCTTGATAAGTTGCACAGTAAAAAATGAAGTGTCATTCGGTTTCAACATCTTTATTACTGAAAACACATGCTCTTTCTTCCCAAGTCTCTTTGGGAACTGTCTATCTACCTGTTTCACATCGTAGATGATGAAACCCAGTTCTAAGTTGCGCCACTAACAATCTTGTCTTACCCTTGATTGCCACTCATAAGTAGTCTCTGTCATCATGGTCTCAAGTGGCGTTAAACTCTTTTGCATAATGGGCTTTTTCCGTCCCATTTGCTTTGTCCACATTTCAGCCCTAAATTTTTCAAACCCAAGTCTTCTTTATCTCTTCAATAGTATTGGGACACTTTTGTATGTCAATGTCCCATTTACTCAACCAATTTTTGTTTTGTTTCATCCACATCTTTCTACGAACTAGTCTCTCCCTAGCAACCAACTTGGGCCAACGGTGTCTACCCATATTTTCCACTTTATCTAGATAGCTTAACAAACGAACAACTAAAGCTTCCATCGAAAACAAACCGACTTCAACCAAGATAATCTCATAGGGAACAATCGATTTGACTTTAAGGCTACTAGTGATAAGATGCTTTTGTATTTTTCCAATTTGTATCCACTTGTGGTTTGACAAGCTACTCTCCCAAACCTCACAACCATAAAGGAAAACAGGTGTAACCAACAGACCAAAAAGTTTGCCTCATTTTCCAATCCCATAATTTGCTTGTCTAAACCTATTTTGTACCAAAAAAGAAGCTCTCCAACCCCCTAAAATATTCATTTAGTTCTACAAGTCTCCTAGCTTAGCCTGTTATGAAAATCAATTCTCAAGTACTTGTACTCCTCTACAATCTCTAACAAATTTCCATAAAAGATAAAGTTAGCTCGTTGTTGCTTCTTCTTTAGAGAAAATCATGATCTTCATCTTGCCAGTTCACTTGGATCCCAACCTCCTGACAGAAAGTCTCTAAAGCTTTCAAGTGTTCTCTCAAATCATGGGTTGTTTGTGCAATTCAAATGAGATCATCACCACATACCCAACAAACTAGACATCCTCCCTTGTAGTTTCGTTTAACCATTCTTCAAGTTTATCAATGTATAAGCCAAATAGAGTGGGCGAGACGAGGCATCCTTGTTTTACCCCAATATTGCTACCAAAGCATTCCAACATACCTTCTTTAGTTTTGATTTTAGCTCGAACCTGCTCATAAAGCCTATGCATTGCCGCTTTGAGCTCATTCGAAAACTTAAGCTCCTCTTTTTTTCCAAAGCTTGTCTCTAGGCACAGTCTCAAAGGCTTTTTTGAAATCTACAAAACAACAAAAGGCCTCTCAACCTTGTAGGTCCCAAACTTTTTCACTAAGGTGTCTAAGAGTTATGCAATGATCAATAGTAGAGTGTCTCGGTCTAAAACCAGCCTGTCCTTTCACTCTTATTTCTTCCTTTTTTGCCCAACTGCTGATTTTCCGTTCTATCATGCTCCCAAAATTAACCTTAAACAGTAACACAACACAGAATTAACGTCATACGTTTCTTTACTCCAAATCAGCAGGAAAAAAGAATTTGGGAAGATCGTACGAAACAACAAACTGTATAGCTGTCATACTGAAAGGTGTGGCCAAACCACTGTTGTAAACCCTGATTTAAAAAGTAGCTTCCAGGGCATTCAAAAAACAACCGTGTGATGAATAGTTGAAAACAGCTAGCCAAAAAACCCCTCATTTCTGCAACGTTGGCCAAAAACAGGCAACAATCCATTGTGCTTTTCAAGGAATAACGAAAGAGAAAGAGCATTGGAAAGTACCAATCGAATGAATGGGGGAAGCTGACCAATATTAGATCCCCCCTTTCGTACCTTTTTTTGCAAAATTCAGAAACGGTCCCCAAAACAGCATTGGAAGTGGTCGGGATGTAGGGGACGGCTAGAAGTCTCCTACCCGTCCCACGGAGTTCCAGCTGTCCCCTATGGGCCAAGCCATTTTTTGACTGCCAATGTTTAAAAATAAGACATTTTTAAATTTGAAAAAAAGGTTCGCTGGCTCACAAGGACACCCAAACCATCATTAATAATACCAAAACTTAATCTAAGCATAAAATAACCAAAAAGAAGAAAAATAAATACATTTTCACATTCGCAAACAAGGAGCAGCTGGTCAAGGAGTGAACAATAGTTGAAATGGGAGGTTAGGACATCAAATCTATTCGATTTAGACTCTTAGACCTACCATCTACTGATTATGGGACTTTTAATGTTTATTTTCTAATAGTTTAGTTATAGTATTTACATTTTTATATTTTATATCATCTCATGGTTGAGATTTGGAGCCTTTCAGCATTTTTGCTATGCGTATGCCATATATTGAAAATGAAAGCATTCAATTTTGTTAATTTTCTTATTGATTCACATGTGAAATCTCAATTCAATTCTAATGTTATGTATTAAGCTTCTAAAATGTCTGATGAATGCTTTATCAATGTTATGATATGCATATTTGAAATTTCTCTCTCTATGAAAATTTCCCTATTTTTTTAACAGTTGTCCCCTCCCATCCCCTAAACATTGGCCCTAAACTGTACCCATACTAGAAACACGTTCCCATCCCCTAAACTGTCCCGTCCCCAAAACTCTGTGGAACATAGCCGAGAATTGCAATGAATTCTAGAGGTTTTTCTTGTGTTAAATCTGCAACCAAAAATTAAGAGTTTGCAGAACTTCGTGGAATTTAGTTTTTCACTGAATAAATAAGTCCAGAGGCAAGAAAAGATTTTGAGATGGGAGTGAATGGCATTACAAGGACCATTGTTGTAAGAGATAATGAGAGATCCTTTCCATCGCAGTGGACTCTTAAGTAAAAAATGGCATGATATGTTGTATCACAACGTAAGGCCAAAGTTCTGACCATTGCCTCGTCACACCCTCTTGCTTGTCCATATTTTTCCTGACACTTAGCAAATCACACCCTTCACCAAAACACTTACAGAAATCCTCTAAAAGACAACTCTTCGAAAATTGCTGTGTATGTGAAATGAGGCAAAATGTTTTCTGATTCCTTCACCATCTGCTGGGTACTCCACTGTAAGAGGAATATTAAAATCCATATACCTAAAAAGTAAATCAATCATTTACCCAAGCCAATGCAGAGAAAATTAACCCAAGAATGATCAGTCCAGCGCTGAACAGAAAAATCTTATATGTACCCATTCAAAGATCTCAGTAGAAGGGTCAACAGCCCCAAAAGTACCTGACTAGCCATGTCAAAATTGTTTTATTGATGGAAATTAAGTTCATGTCTCAATCCTCTGCACATGGTGTACACCGTTTTGGAATCTGACGGCAATACCTGGCTTTTTATTTGGCTGCCAATCCTAATGACCTATGCGAACAGTTTACTCCTTTCCAGAGTCAAATTAAGGGCTGGGAAAGATCACTTTTAAATGGCCATGTTTTCCTTCAACATCTTTACCATAAATTAAAAAGTCACTTTAGAAGCAATTACTGTCAAAATAGATGATACCTGACCATCTCTTCACAAGAAGAAAGGACGGAAACCCGAGTTTGTTATCTGGCAAGATAAGGAACTTGTAAACGTGAGTGCAATAGTCAAGAATTGGTGAATGCAAATGAAATAGGTAGGAATTGGTGAATGCAGGGGAAATGCTCCCATCATTAACAAATTGAGAAATATTAATTTTATTCTATATTACCTGTGATAGAAAGTTGAAAAACTACTACAGTCCAAAAGATAGGAGAGAAGGCATTCTCATCCCAACAGGAAAGGAAATAATATCAAGTCTCATGAAATGAAAGAACAAGGCCAGGGATTGGCAAGTGCCGGTGAACTGTTCCCAATCATTGAAAATTTTATTCATTTTGTCTTGTATACTCTGTGGCCTCTAGTTCTTTCTTTGGTTAGGAACATGCTTGCAGATTCCTGCTAACTAATTTGTTGACGAGACTACCGTATTCCTTTTATATTTTTTCAAAACCTAAAGCAAGCTAGGGGAAAACTATAAAATGTCAGTTTTCCAAGTAAAAGATGCTGAAAGACAAGAAACACAATCTTACAATGTGCCCTGCTTGTCTTTAAATGCTGAAAGCAACCACAGAACTGTATCTTCAACTATACTTCAAACTTCTAAATATGTTAAGCAAGCTAGGGGAAAAACTATAAAATGCCAGTTTCCCAAGTAAACGATGCTGAAAAACAAGAAACACAATCTTACTATGTGCCCTGCTTATCTTTAAATTTTGAAAACAACCACAGATCTGTATCTTCAACTAGATGCAGTGTACAAAACTTGTTTTCCTGAAAGATTTCTGGGAAATCTTGTCTCAGAGAACCTATTTCTGGAGTTTAAACTAACTGAGAATTTTACTTATATGTCCAAAATATTACAAGAATCTCTCTTTAAATTTAACAGAACTAGCAGTTGCAGTCATATGAGGTACAAGAGATAAGCTGATAGATAAATAAAGGGAAGACAAAAATGAATGTTAACATCGCGTAATCAATTATATCAACATATAAGTCTATACACATGTATCACTGTATAATATAATTTGATAAATTTTTTTGATAAATTTCTTATGAATTTTTTGTTTATATAATATAATATAATATGATAAAGAAGAGCTCTCTAAGAAAAATAAAATGCTTGTATTGTAGACATAAACAATCCTCCCCACATTTTATATGAATCAGCCATGTACTTATTGTTTTTCAAATACTAGAACTATTGATCAGTCCCCTGTTGATGTTCGTAGCATTTCAACCATATGATCTGATCAGATTTCCAATAAAGAAAAGAGTTGAAGTGGAAATTACAATTCTACATTTTACTTTTAGTTGAAAGCTTTTCCAAAAACTGTGTACAGGTACTTTGATAATGCAATCTCCTTTTCAACAGGGTAATGTTTTGTCTTCATTATACATTGTACACATAATCTGATTGATAATTCTACGGAAATGCTCACTTAAAATAGAATTTTGATAACAGACATAACCTGCACTTCTACGTAGAATAAGAAATCTTTAATTTAAATAAACATACCTTCACCATGAAGCGAATCCATGAATGGTACATCTAATTATTGCAAAGCTAAACTGAACAATGGACGATGTGTAATGATAATCCCTTGACTTGATTTACTAAGCACCATTTTAATTTGTTTTTAAAATCAGTTAAAATGAGAAAATAAATCAGAAGAAAATAAGCACATAAGAAAGTCTCACAGGAAAAGGCTGTGGATCTTTGTTTTTGCTGGAGGAATAGTAGTTGGAGTAACCATGGGGGCAATACGATTATGGAATACCAATAAATCCAAAACATGGCATAGAAAAAAGCTTGTTTTTCTAGTAAGCTTGTTTTACCTTAACACAGGAATATTATTTCTCTAATTTTTTTGAAAATTGGTTTCTCTTCTACGTAACATACTTCTATATAATTCGCCTTGAAAAACACTAGAAATTAAAAAAGAAAAATTAAGTGTTGGGAGAATTTGGCTGGTACTCAGGGAATGTTCATTTGCAAATTATGGTGGCATTATTTTTCAAATCTTTTGATGGCCACTGAACAGCAGGAAACAATGAGTTTAAAATTAAGGAAGGAGATACATTATCAGACATATCCAAAAGAGCTGGCAAATTGAGTTGGAAGGAATTAGACTTTATAAACTCTGAAATAAAGAATCCTTAGTTTATCTGGGTCAAAGACTCAAATTGAAATAAAGTACAGATTATTCTTATGTGTGATCTATTTATGTCATTATCATACTCTCTAAGAAAATCACCATGTACAGGCCAAATTCTGTTGAAATAGAGTACAGAACTATCCATCTTTTCTTGTTTGTTAATAATCTTCCTGTTAAAGAGATAGAGCAGGAAATAAATTAACTTCTAAGAATTAAACCATGTAGTTTTTGACGGAAACGTAAAAAATGCATTCAACAGTCTGGAGAAGGAACACTAAAATGCTACACTATAATCCTGATTATGGTGTTCAGCACGTGCCCAGGGCTGGCTTCTAACAATGAAGGTCAGTTTAGCTTTAAAATTTAATTAAAATTCTGATGCAGGAGCATCATGCCCTGCTCTTAATTTTGGTTGCCTTCCACCGTTTTGTTAGTTTCTGATAACTCGAATCTTGTTTTGGTAGTTATAGTGTCAATACATTGTAGATTTCCTGACAATATAAAGACACGAACTCAGCCAAGCTGTGGGAAACCAAATGACCATCACCTTAGACAGTTGCAGTTCCGTTGATGGGAAGTTCAACAGTTTGGGACTTGTCTGCCGAATGATAAAAGGAGAATTTTGTTTGCCGAGGGGGAGTGCGTGTAGTTGAACAATAAAGAGGCATTGGGGTTAGCCGTTCAGAAGGGGACCGTCAATAAAGAAGGACAGAAGCGTAAGATTCGGCAAGTGAAGAGATTGATTGCAGAGTAGCAAGTAAGTCTCCTTGCTCAGTCATCGGATGTAGACCGGCATGTTGGAAAAGAGTAGAGGATGAGTTGATAGAAGGGAAATCGGTCCTAGAGGGATTGATCCTGTTTGTATTGCCTTGGAATCGAAATAATAAAAAGAGACTGTCACTTGTTCTATGTCCCAGGTAATCTGTAAGAGCCGCTTGTAATGTATCTTAATTTCTACGTGTGTTCTCTTGTGTCTAATCAATCTGGTGTCCATCACTTTGTGTAATGAAGATCATTTTGGATTTTACCTGAGTTTCATCAACCATTTCTTCATTTCAATTCATCGCTGTTATTTGTGAAATCCTTTATCCATTGTGTTGTTCTGCAAGGCTGCTAACAGAATGGTATCAGAGAAACAAGTGTGTGAGGTCTGTCGCCATCAAGTGACATCAGAGCCTATGTTCCTGAGCGTGAGGCCCTCAGGCACCAAGACCGATGGGTGAGTAGAGAGTGAAGCGGTTGGTTGAGAAGAGCTCAAAAGGATTGTTGCGGATAGGAGAGAGTCCCAAACAATTGAGGGCCAGGGCTGCGAAAAGTGAATACGAGAAGATTGATTGTGATTGTGATTGCAGAGGGTTACCACAGAAAGAAGGACGGGGATTAGTGTAAGATGAACTATGAGAATTCCATCTTGGGATGAGTACTGGGATGGAGTGGAGAATAGAAAACTCCGTGAGATGTTGGACATAATTGCAAAAAGAGTTGATGCATTGGAAAAGAATTGTTTTTCTAATCAAGTTGTGATTGCAGGCAATAGAAAAGAGGAAGTAGATAGTGCAGCAGCGGAGAAAGTTGTAGCCGCAGAAAATGAAGAGGATGAAGAAGATTATCAAGTGGCAAAAAATGTTTAAACTTTTAATTCTCCGAGGTTGGAAATTTCAGACTTTGGTCACTTTCAAGATTGGATGAAAGATGGTGTTCAAAAAGATTCAGATCCTGACAAATTCTATTCATACTTTTGTTTCAGAAGATGACAATGGTAATGAAGATAGGGGAGAATCAGTGTTTGCAGAGGCAAATGTGCGGATAGAGGCGATGTTCTATTTGAAAGAGCATCTTGAAGGAGTTAGTATAGACTTGGTGAAGGAGGTTGCAGCAGAGAAAGAACGCGCAGATTCAACCGTGAATGGTAAAATTGCAGATTTATGTAAGGATTTTGACGAGGCAAAATTGTGGAAATTTTAAGTTGACAAAGAAATCGGAAGGTGAAGATATCAACAGAAAGTGGAGTGTAAACGAATGTAGATGGAGAAACTCAAAAAGTGCAAATGCAAGCATAGAGCAGATTTGGAGGGGGTATAACAAGGGATGTGAAGACGAGATAATTGGAAAAAGAAGAAAAAGAAATTGAAGAACGATATCCTTCATGAGCAGGAGCTCATGACTTCTTTTTTCCTGCCTGGGGAGTCTGATGCAGGAGCATCATGCCCCGCTCTTAATTTTGGTTGCCTTGCACTGTTTTGTTAGTTTTTGATAACTTGAGTCTTGTTTTGGTAATTATTGTGTCAATACATTGTAGATTTCCTGACAATACAAAGACAAGAACTCAGCCAGGTAGTGGGAAACCAAACGACCATCACCTTAGACGATTTCAGTTCCGTTGATGGGAAGATCGACAATTTGGGCCTCGTCTGCCGAATGATATAAGGAGAAAGTTTGTTTGCCGAAGGGGAGTGTGTGTAGTTGAACATAAAGAGGCATCAGGGCTAGTCATTCAGAAGGGGACCATCTATAAAGAAGGGCAGAGGCATACAGATTCGGCGAGTGAAGAGATCGATCGAAGAGTAGTAAGTAAATCTCTGTAATGTCCTTGACATATTTGAATAATTTAATTACACTAATTGGTTAAGTGGTCCCAATTTTAAATAATGTCATACAGACTACTTTAATGAATTAATTTAATTATAAATTAGAAAGTGATAAAATGGTAAATAATAAGTCATGTTGGCCTGTGGTAACCTTCCAGAAACTTCTTGGAGGCCTTTATAAGGCGATAGTTGGCATTGTAGGAAATCATTGTGGGGTTTTTGGAGTTGAGTCTTCTGGTGTGCAGTTTCAGAGGTGCAAGATCGTCACTAGTCTGACATTTGCAATTTTGGTGGGATTGACCACTCACCCTAGTCTGCTTCTTGGTCCAAATCTATGAAGCCTTCAGTTGAAGGCAAATTTGATGTAAATTGAGATATATCTATATTGTCTATTCAATCATCAGTGATTCATCCCTATTACTCTATCTCAATCTGCGATATATCATTCACAGTTAATTTGGATTAATGTGGTGGAATTAAAGATTTGCCATTGAACTAAGATTTATAACTATTGGTGGAGATCCATATATTTCCATAACTGTTGGTTGATGCGATCCATTGAATGGTTGTGTATTCAATGTAAATGCTCCATACATGTGAAGCAAAACTAGAGAATGTATTGCAATCGAAGGGGACTTATTTCAGCCTCACATCGTTGCCATCGTATTGTGTCAAGCCCTTCACCACCATTCATGTACGGGTGAGTATGCGTACGCGTGCAAGAGTGAGGGCAAGGTGTCGTACGATGTAGAGGTCTTTCCATACGGGCGTGGGAGGCCAAGTTCCCGTATGGGTGAGGGTCAATGCATGTACGAGAACATTGGGCCGTATGGGTTGGGAACCAAGGGATGTACAGGGTGACTTTTTTGTGCGGGTGCTTGCCCAACGGGGTGAGATTGTGATTCAAGTACCATACACCGTCAGTACATTACAGGAGCATCCGTACAGGCAGAATTGTCGTACGGGGTGTAGACAAGCGTCTTGAAGGATAGGAGGTGGTATATAAGTGCTGGTAAGGGAAAATCTCCGTTGGCACATTCCAGTCTCCTTGCTGAGTCATCAGGTGTAGGCTGGCCCATTAGAAAAGAGTAGAGGATGAATTTGATAGAAGGGAAATCAGTCCTTGAAGGATCTATCCTGTTTGCATTGCCTTGGTATTGAATTAATAAAGAGAATGTCACTTTTTTTGCAACCTGGGTAATCTATAAGAGCCCCTTGTAATGTATCTTAACTTCTGTGTGCATTCACTTGTGTCTAATTGATTTGGTGTCCATCACTTTGTGTAATGAAGATCATTTTGGAATTTTGCCTTGGTTTCATCAACCATTTCTTCATTTCAATTCATTGCTGTTATTTGTTAAAACTTAAATCCTTTATCCACTGCGTTGTTTTGCAAGGCTGCTAACAGAATGGTATCAGAGAAACGAGTGTGAGTTTTGTTGCCATCAAATTCAGTTTGGACTTTGAAATCAAGTAAATCAAATCAAAGGATTGTCATTAGACATTGTTCATTGTTCTTAACCAAAAATGGGAACATAAGAACTGGAACAACAAATGGATCTTATATTTGAACTGACTTTACAAACAAATAAAAATGGTGCTTAGTAGAATTATTGGGTTATCAGATTTGCATGAGTGAAACCAACTTTAAGAACAACATTTAAAATATGTTATCATAACTGATTAACTGATCTCATAGAACAACGTTTAAAAATATGTAGTCAGTGTCAATCTCAGTCAAAGCTCTATGGATTCTTCATTTCATGAAGCTAACAAAGAAATGGCAATCTCTAATGCTAGGTTATAGGCATTAAAAACTTGAAGGTGTGGCTGGAGGTTAAATACCTCCAAACTCTCATTGGAATTTGTGAAAATCCCCTTGTGTTGTTATCTGGATGAACCCAGCTCCCACCATGAATCTCCAGCTCATGGTCATGGACAGTGGCAATCTCACAATTAGCACCATTCATGAGATTCATAGGGGCTTCTAGTGGCAGAGATTGGGGGGATCAAGCTGGATGACCTACCTCCATCTCAAGGATAGATGAGAACAATATATTTTATCTAAATTTATGAAGGAAAAAAAGACACCAATTTGGAATATAAAATCTAACCTATAGTTAACTGGATACCAGGGACATCAATCTAATTGAAGTACATGAATAAATGAATAAGGATATAGCTAAATTTGACCAAAGTCTTGTGACAACAAGCTGAACATTGGAGAGGTTTTTAAAGTCTTTAGTTACCCATATGACTGTTGAGAAGAAACAATTCAGAGGAAGGCAACACACCCCAATAACACTAAATTATAATATGATCCTGTCATAGCGCATGATTTGATCAACATGATATGAATGAGAAATGAGTAAAAGGGGCAATTATCAAGACAAAGAATTGCAGTTTGAGTATGATAGAGAGAGTAGTTATGTATGGTTGTGATAGTGAGAAAATAAAATTTTCCAAGTGATATATGACAGTTGTCTAAAGAGAGTACTTCACAGCATCATAAAAGATGAAAGTACAATGACCCTAGGACAAGGTAAGGCATCATGGAAAGAAACTCAGTACAAACTACATCTTAAGTCAATACATAGTAGCATGGGAAGTGAGATTTATGAAAATATTATGATAGTCATACATCATAGCATCATAAAAGATGAATATACAATGACCCTAGGACAAGGTAAGGCATCATGGCAAGAAACTCAGTACAAAACTCCATCTTAAGTTAATACATAATAGAATGAGAAGAGAGATTGATGAAAATATTATGATAGTCATAGACAGTACTTGGTAAGGCTGTGAAGGGGTAGCAAGGTGAACGGGAGAAACTATGAAGGTAAATAGGCTTGACTTGGAGTATTATTTGTATAACTGACTTAGCAACCAACAAACAAACCCAGAACCGTTCTAATCAACCGACTAAATTGCCACCAATAGTGATAGTGTCTGCTTTAATAATTTGGGGGTCTTGAATGTCACCCCAGAACCAATGTTCCAAGGGGACACATCCCTGGGTTTTTTTGACCCTCCCATCCCAAGTATGGTATATTTTCATGTCCACCCTCTCGTACCCTTTTTTGCAAAATTCAGAAACGGTTGCCGAAATGGCTTTGGAAGCGGTCAGGATGTAGAGGACAGCTAGACGTACCCTACCCATCCCACGGAGTTCCAGCCATCCCCTATGGCCCGTTAAAAAATAAGACATTTTTAAATTTGAAATAAAGGTTGGCTGGCCCATAAGGACACCCAAACCACATTTAACAATACCAAAACCTAATCTAAGCATAAAATAATCAAAAAGAAGAAAATAAATTCATTTTCACATTCGCAAAGGAGAAGAGCAGCAAGAGAAGGAGCAGCTGGTCAAGGAGTGAACAACAGTTGAAAGGGGAGGTTAAGGCATCAAATCTACTTGATTTAGACTCTTAGACATACCATCCACTGATTATGGGACTTCTATGTTTATTGTTTAGCAGTTTAGTTATAGTATTTACATTTTAATATTTTATGTCATTTCATGGTTGAGATTTGGAGCCTTTGGGCATTTTTGCTACATCTATGCCATATATTGTCAATGAAAGCATTTGAATTTTGTTAATTTTCTTATTGGTTCACATGTGAGATCTAATTCAATTCTAATGCTATGCATTAAGCTTCTAAAATGTCTATGATGAATGCTTTATCAATGTTATGATATGCATATTTGAAATTTCTCTCTCTATATAAAAAATCCCATATTTTTTTAAAAGTTGTCCCCTACCATCCCCTAAAAATTGGCCCTAAACCGTACCCGTACTAGAAACACGTTCCCATCCCCTAAATCGTCCCCGTCCCCAATACTCCGTGGAACATAGCATAGAATTGCAATGAATTCTAGAGGTTTTTCTTTTGTGTGCTAAATCTGCAACAAAATTTTTGAAACACAAAAAAGAGAGTCATATGGATATGGTCAAAGAAGGGTCAGCTACAAAGTCTTGTACAACATTAACGACTAGTCAGTGATAAGGGTTATAATAATAGCATTTATTACAAGACTTTGTTAAAGGAAGATACCAACTCGTGAATATAGAGTGGTGAATAAGCATGTTGAGGTTGCATGTTAGAAACCTTGTTTGAACATTTGTACGAGGATGTAGGGGTGTGAAGAATTAAAGAAACATAGTCCATGTAGATGCCTAGTAGCGGAGAAGTGATTGTGAAAGAAAAGGACAACGGTGTGAAGGTTTTAAAAGATATATAGAGTGATGAAGGTTGTGGTTTGAAGTTCCACAATTCTTAAAAGCTCCATACTGTGGGTAGCTTAGGGTATCAATGTTAATATGCTCAATCATCTCCTCAGCTAAAATCTATCCACAACTATCATGAGCACAAAAGCATAATGTTATGTACCACAAAACATATAAAGCTTTCTCACTGTTCTCATAGTGAGAGACATGAAAGTTTGGTTTCAGTTTAACCAATCCTTATATCATAGTTGCAAAATTGTGTATTGTATCATCCTATATATCTATAGGTTTTCACTTTGATCATGGGCAACATAAAAAGTTTGGTCGTAGGTGCCTGGTGAGAAGGCAATGAGACCTTTTGAAAACTTTGCTTGATAGTGATACTGTGTGCACAATGTATGTTGACTGAAGCTTAATAGTAGCCTATAGTCTTGTACAAAGGGAAGGTTTCCAAAAGGGCTTTTATGTCATGTCTAGATAGTTATGATATCATTCACGAGAACAATCATAGAAAGAATGTGACAGGAGTCACGATTAGGATGGCAGTGAAATGGTAAATGCATAGGAATTAGAAGGGAAATGAAGTAGGTGCTTTCAACTAACATATGAACGGATTCATGAGATGAGTTTATAGAACCAAAAGATAAAGAAATTATTATAATCATGGAACCCTAAGCTCTGGAGAATTCTTGATTATTATTAAGTATTACTGAAATGAACGATGGCATATCATTTAGAGGCACAAATTTTATAGAGCTACAGGAAGCCATTAAGGGAAGACACATGGACAACAAATGGATATATATTTAACTTTTTATTTGGTTTAGGGAAGAAAAACATAAGTTAAAGATTTCCCTACAAGCATGTTGATGAGTCTCTCGAGGCACACCTTTCATAGAGTATTGCTACAGCAATTGTCAGTAGAAATAGACGATTTAAAAGAGGTTTGCGCTCTTGATTTTTTGATCGTCTCTTTTATTCTACCGAATTAAGGAAGCAAACATGAAAAGCATCCTAAATATGTGATAATTTCTGCTTTCAAACTCCCTTATATATTATAAACAAACCACCCCTATTAACATTGTAAGTAGCAAAACATTTAGGCATGGTGTCCAAAACAGCTAATACATATGGAATTCTCCTAAAGATGCAGTTGAACTATATATACCTGGTCCTTGAGCATTCTTTGACCCATGCCGTACTGAATAATTTCATGTGCAGTATTTATAGAAAGCTTAGGTTGCATATGCAGTATAATTATAAGGTTAACCTTTCGCAATGAATACAACAAGAAAACAGTTATTTAATTTACAGTAATTTTGAAGTAATAATCCACATATGCTTAAACATCTATACCACCGTTTAATATTTAATATATATTATGTTTATCGTTGGCTATAAATGTTATAGACAATATAAGAAGAATAAATATGGGGGTCGTAAAACCCGGCAAAAACATCTACATAAATTTAGTTCTATCAAGATTGATAAGTAGGAGATATTTTTCCACAACAAGTCAAATTGTGATATTGCTATCAGGATTTAACTGTGTAGTTTTTGAGTCAAACTCATTGACCCATAATTCATGAGTAGTGGTTCACATGAACCCATCTCTCATGAGAATAAATGGAACACTTAGCACTCATTGGATCTAGGTGATGCTCACAGAGGTGAAGCACCGGGACTTCCCGGGAGGTCACCCATCTCAGTACTACTCCAGCTCTATCAAGATTGTTAAAAAAAAATGGAAAAAATTTAGAGAGATGTTTAAAAAGATCATAACATTTTTGATAATATGTTGTTACGGTTTATTTTCAATTCTTAAATAATAACTATTTTATTGAAATAAAAAAAGAATTCAAATTATCATTAAAAATTACATAGACTCAAGCCAAAGAAATATTGGGACACACAGAACAGAGATAGAATAAAACACAAGGAAAGTAAGAGAGATAACCTAGAGCAATAGCCCTAACACAGCATTAACGTCATACATTACTTTACTCCATACCAACATAAAAATACAGCTCAGAAGATTGTACACCTGAACAAGCTGTATAGCTGTCATACTGATAGGCATCGTCAGAACACTGGGGCAAACCCTGATTTTAAGAAAATAGCTTCTAGGGCATTCAAATAATGACTGTCTGATAAATTATTAAAAACAGCTAGCCAAAGAAACCCCAGTTTCTTCAACATCGGCCAAAAGCAGGCAAAGAAAATTTTTAAGAAGAAATTCTTGCTCGTCCTGCAGGTCGATTTTTTGTCCAGCACAGCCCTAGCAATACTAGGGCTTCAGCTAACTAATATTTTTTAAGGAAAAGATAAGTCTTGTACTACTTATCTACAAATTAACCAAGCAAAAATATAACCCCGGATCCTGTAGCATCGTCAAGTGATAAATTTCAACCACAACGTACTGCAAACCTCACAAATACACAGGAAAACAGCAGACCTTACAAATCTGGGCAGAAGGAGAAAGACACACCGCCCAGGCGATTTCTTTTGGCGACGAGAAGGGCGATCGCCCTCCTACTGCTCGGAGAACACTTGCTCACTCTCTTCACTATACTCCGCTGAAATCTTATTTCACCTCATAGAAGCAACGGTGTTTCGGAGCACACGTCTCCTCCTCGTTCCGCCTGACGAAGAAATTCAAAAAGCGGCCTGCAACGAATCGTTTGACAAAATGTGTGGCAATCGGTCAATCAAAAAATTTCGCTAACGATTGCAGATTTGCCGAAAAATTGAAGCTCATGGCGTCCAGAAAGTCTATCTCTCTGAGCAACGTGGGAGGATCAATTATCACCGACTTTTGAAGGAGTTTTCGAATGATTTTTTCAATTAACCATTTATGTTGCCTATCCTGTCATTTTCTGTTTTTCCATTTGAAGGTGGGTTTTATCATAGTGTGAGTTTTGAGTGGCTTTCTTTGTTAAATCTTTATATCATTGTCTATATAATACCTAGAATATACATTTAATAGTAATTATTAACTAGCACTTGCACCAAAGAGGGTGCAAGGGGTATGCCGATAGGGAAATACATTTAAATTATTAGGCTTGTATCAATTGATGGGTGTTTGATTTAAAAGCATATTTGAAGCTTTACATAATAAAAGTAACACAATCAAGGCACATTAAATGAAAGGTATTTAGACAATGTAAAGAATTGGAGAATATTGAGAGCCCAAACAAGTCATAAGTAATGATTCACCTTCAAGAGAATAAGTTATGTATCATTTTTTTAAATTTTAGTAATAAAGACTACTTTTATGCCTTTCAAAATAATAAAATAATAATTTGATGTCCGTTGATTTTTTTTATTGTTATTATAAATAACTAACCTTTCTCGCTGCCCGATAAAAAGTTTTTCTCTGTAGTCTGCCTATAGTTTTTGGTGATGGCCTTCTTTCAGAACTTTGAAGATAAGTTCAAACTCCTTGAACTCTATTAAAAAGGGATCTCCTTCTGATGAATGAATTTTCCTATTTGCTGGGTTTCTTTTTGGAAATTATTAAATGTTAATATAACTAACAATTGCCCGTGGGTGTGTAATGGGTACGCTGAAGATATATTGATGGATCAATTACGTAAAAATATATAAAGAGGAGAGGAGTCGATAGAGAAGTGGCATTACACTTCATGAATACTCTCTCTCTCTCTCTCTCTCTCTCTCATAAAACTTTTATAGTCCCTCAGAAAACCTAACAATATATTTGCAATAATGTAATGTCCCCGTTTTAGAGGTAGTTTGATTTAATTAATCTAATTAATTAAGTTGTCCAAAATAATGATTATTTTATGAGGATGACTAATTGATTATTTTAATTAAATTAAAAAGTGGTATTACGTTAATTATTTATAAAGTTATCAAATAAATAAATATTAAAAGGTAACTTTATATTTAATTAATTTAATAAAGTGACTTAAATAAAATAATATATCATAAAGTCACTTAATAAAAATAAAATAATTTCTGGAAGCTTCTAGATTTTGGGCCAACCTCTTGAGGAAAAAGTATAAATAGACATCATGGGCCTCATTCTCATCATCCAGGAATTGATGACTGTTTGATGTGGTTATTTGGTGGAGAAGCCAGCTAGGGTTTCAGCCATTGGACGATCTATGAGGACGAAAACCCTCATTGGTTACGCAATTTTGAGGCTGTGAAATACCAGCTGAATTATTGTTGATTGTGGGCTTTACTTCAGAAGTCCAATCTTGTGCTTCATTGTGGAAATTATACC
>MU225585.1:1215694-1257568 GCA_018584345.1 Thuja plicata | reverse complement strand
TCTAGAATCTTTATCTTAACTCCTATGAAGCTGAAACCACTCTCAAACATCCTGGAAGTATATACATAAAATGTAACTTAAGTATAAGAAAGGAAGAGTATGTAACTTATACTTAAATGTTACATTTAATGTATTGGCCTATGCTGAGATTGGTCTGGCAAGGCCTGTTGGGCTTTCTTCCTCCCTCCATTAAGCATTTTTCATAATGTTACATAGGGCGTACGCCCTAAAGGGTGCACACCCTATAGGGTGTGCGCCCTATGGCTTTTTGGGGACCAAAAAAAAGTTTGGCACCTTTTTGGTCCCCCATCTTAGTGCACATAACCAGGAGTTAAAGTGTTTGTTGTCGTTGCCTCATGATGGTTAACTCTGGTTTGATGTTGAGGGTTGCGAGGTTGCGAGTAATGCTAAAGGAACTTAACCAAGCTATGTTGTCATTTTCTCGCAGTGCTAAAATGGGTTAAGGGAAGATGGTCGTGGGCTGGCAAGGAGATGACATGTGTCATTGGAACTTGTGAATGAATGTTAGATGGCATAAAGTAAAGGGGTTGAATGAATAAGATTGTGCCAACTTGAGTATGAGTAGACATTTTTGTTGATGTGAAATTTGTTTCCTCCATGAAATGCTCAGATGGAATGACTGATAACCTGAAAAGAACCTTGAAGTTGCAAGCTCAGAGGCATGTCCTTATTCAAGGTGATTTATTTTGGAAAAATAGGGATGGTGTTTTATTATTTTTCCTGGATACTTAGACACAATCTGAAAAGGTGTTAAAGGATATGCATAATGGAGTTTGTGGTGGACATTATTCAGCTAAAACTACTGCCCATAAGATCATTAGGGCATGATATTACTGGCCTACTCTGTTTGTAGATACTCACAAGTTTGTAGCTAGATTTGAGCCTTGTCAAAAGTTTTCAGGTAAGATGAAGTATAATGGAGCATTACCCCTAAATCCAGTTCAAGTTGAAGCTCCATTCTGTCAATAGGGAATTGATTTTATTAGTGAAATTAACGACAAATATTCTAGTGGTGGTCATAGGTGGATACAAATTATTTCACCAAGTGGATTGAAGTCATTCCTACCAAGTAGGCTACCAATAAAGTAGTTATTAATTTTCTGATGGATAATATTTTAACAAGGTTTGGTGTACATACAAAGCTCGTAATGGATAATGCAATGTGTTTTAGATCAGAAGAATTTAAGGATTTCTGTGATGGTTATGGGATTATGCTTTGTTACTCTTCTTCATATCATCCACAAGGAAATGGACAAGTTGAGTCCAGTTATAAAAGTTTAATGAAGATTATTAAAAGGATTTAGGAGAAGAATAAAAGATCTTGGGATTCTAAGTTAAAATTAGCATTATGGGCTGACAGAGTAACAGTGAAAAATTGATATCCATGAAGAATGATGAGTTTAGTTCAGTCTAGGTTGATCCTATGTGCGAAGAAGATTCGTGTTGTTTCAGTCCTTGTTTAGATTCTGAATTTGCTCCTAAAAATGATCACATTGGACATCAGTATGATGCAATACCTTTTTGAATCATTAAAATATTCTGATTTTATCAATCTTGATTTGGATGTTGAAATCTCTGTTAAAAGTGAGATTGTCAAAGGAGATGAATGTGAGTACATGTTTCAGTATTATTTTCAAAAGTTTTTGAATACCTTCCATCCCCACAAAGAATGGTTGAATATGTGAAAATTAGTGTACAGGAAAGTGTGGAAGAACCAGAAATTTATAATGAAGCTTGGTTGTTTAGAAAAGATTTTTGGGTCACATATTTTTAGCATGCCTTCGGATTTATTTTCAGCATTGAAGAGGTTGTCAAAAGGCAATGGTTTTGGTGCAACTTATTGGAGCACAATTTTCTTTTCCAGAAAGGTTCATTCTTCTCCCTTCCGATTAATGGTCATGTGTGAGTCTCATCCTGCTCTCTTTTCTTTTGGTGAGGTTCCCTCACCTGTTTGTAAATAAGTTTGCTTTCGTAATTTTGGTGTGCTTAGCCTAGTTATTTCCAGTTTTTGTGTTGTTGGTCTTGTTCCATTTTTGGTTTTGGGCCTTGCTCCCCTCCACCCTCCCAGCAAGCAGCTTTTTGATTGTCTCATTTTTACCAAGACTTTGTAGCCCAATGGATAAGGCACTTGTCTTTTGCCAGAGATGTTGGATTCTTTATGTACTTTTCAGCACATAATCCCCATTCAAAGCTAGTTATAAGCGTACTTCCAGTCCCCCAATTTTTGAATTTTTGAGGTTGGATTTCATGGCAAAAGTTTCCTCTAATGTGCTCCCAGATTTTTCCCTTCTAACAATGTTCCTATGAAGAACAAAGTTCAAAGTATTAATATGCAGATGCAAATCAGTTAGTCTAAAGTTCAAATTTTAAAGAAGAAAGGTTTTGTTATTCAAGTTCAAATTTGAAGCCCCAATTCAAAGCTAATGGTTCAAATTCAGAAGTTCAAATGTAAGTTTCAGATCCAGATTCATATCCACAGGTTCAAGCATGCAGATTTAGATTGGATATTAGAAGTGGGTGATTTAAAGTTCCTAAATTGCCTTGATGCATGATTAAGTATAATCTCAGGTCCTTGTGCAAAAGTTTAAAGCAAAAAGGTGAAATCCCGCAATGGAGAAGCACTTTTCAAATTTTCCACCAAGGCGAAACCTAAGTTGACTTTTCTGCCATCGTGGCTAAAGTTCACTTTTCCACCAATGCACAAATGAGTCAGATTGCAATTGAAAGATTAATGAATTTAATCCAAATAATGGGGTAAAAGTACAAACCTGTGTCACACTTTTACAAAGGAAGAGGACCATGACATGCAAAACTGTTAAACTTTAATGACATAAAAGTGGCATTTGTGTTTAGAATTTGAAAATGATGTAAACTAATGAAATGTGTAAAATTGGATTTAGTTTATGCCTATAATTTTTTAAATTTTTTTTGAATAAGCATTGACCTAGTTTTTTAATTTTTGAAGTCAATTTTTTAATTGCTAAAAAAATGCTGAAAATGTAGGGTCTAGTTCCCTCCAAATAAATATATACAAATAATCTTTTTTTCCTCTGATTTCAGAATATGTTTTAGATGACATGTACAACTAGTGCATAAAAAAAGAAAGATTGGTTTTTCGTATATATTTTGTCTTTTATAACTATTCAAAGTCGGAGTTACCCGAAATTAATAGTTTTTTTCTCCCTCCATATTTGCCCTAGCAAATCTAAACCAAATACAAAAAAAATTACATATTCTTGAAGATGACTCTCTCCTCCAGTGTTAAATATAAGTTGTAAATTTTTCTGACATGATTTGCTATTTTTTTTTATTTTTTCGAACGAGCGTGTTCTTCAATGTTAAAATACCTACTTGAAGTTTTTTCAAATTATAATATATTATATGTAATCAAAACACAATAAAAATTATATGACCATAATCTAGACTCTGAGCTCTACAAAAGGGTATATTTAGATTTTTACAATGGTTGAGTTTTGATGAAGAAATCAATTGTCTAAGTGAGAAGTTCTGTAATTTTGAAATTTTTGCCTATTTGGCTGCCACATAGGATGCCACATAGACAGTTTCGGCCGGAACTGGTTCAGCCGAACTAGTTTCGACTGAACCCCACTGTATAAATATGTGCCAATTCTTCATCGATAGAACATAGTTGGCTTATATTTACTCATGAATTTTTGGCCGAAACTGGTCTGGCCTAACCAGTTTCGGCCGAACTCATTTGCCACATTGATGCCATGTTTGTGCCACATATGTACGGCCAAAAATATTTTGGCTGAAACAATTTCTGCTGGAACTACGAGAATAGTCCTCAAGTGCGACACAACTTCATACTTTTACCCAATGAAATGATGGGAACTGAGCTTGATGAAAATGTGAATTCAAAGCAAATTGGAGAATTTTTGAAGTAGCGGATTTCCACCTATCTTGGTACTTTTTTGCCAAAGGAGAAACTCCTTTCCAATTTTTTGCCAGCGCAGTCAAAGTGGGAATTTCTGCTAGGGAAATCACATTCAATTTTCTTAATCTATGCAGGTGTTAGTTTTGTCTTAAAAATACAGGTTGCTCGAATCAAAGTCTCAATTAATTGAATTAGTTGTGAGGATTGAGCCTGCGCTCTCTTCATCTTTATTATGTTCAATCTCACTAAAGAAAAGACAAGTTTGGAGAATGGGCATGAGACGCTCAAAAGACATGAAGAGCTCAGCTCATATCAAACATTGAAGACCGGTTGGACAAAGAAGAAAAGTTAGATAGAGAAAGGCTTGGAGTTCAAGTCAGTGAAGAATGATAGGAAGAGTATGGATTGCCCCTTTTTCTCCCATACATCGACTGGACAAATTGGCCTCTGGGTTTCTCATTGTAGCTAGAAATGCCACTACAGACCTACCCTAAACCCGAAGCAATTACATGGAACACTTGGAACTAATGTTGAAGATGTGGGTAAGTGACATTAAATCCATGGGCATAGTCGACTACACAAGATCAAATGAAGTGTTGATGATCTCATAGAAGTTCTGAGTTTTGGCAGAACATAGGATGGAGACTCCACGTAATCATAAATTGAGATTGACCAGATATATGTTATTTCATTTTCATATTGATCAAGATTGACACTTGAGCTCACAGTTTTGATTGACGATATCTTCTTATGGTGTCGACACAACATTGCAAACAGGGGAGTTGACCTTTTTAGTTTAGAAATAAGGAATGCAATGAATATGGGGCCGATGATTCATGTATGGAATGACATGGCCTGGTAAGGCACACGCTTAGGATTATCTAACATGGGGTACTTATTCAAATAATCGGATCAAGCACATATTAAAGTTACAAAGGTGGATGCACTCGAAGTGGGCTCGCATAAATCATACAAATGGATCAAATGCATGCGAGTCAAGATTCCACTCGGGCCGCATGATATAGATGCAATTTGATGGTGTTTTGAACTGAAAAGATGTTCGGTGATGGCACATACAATTTTCATCAAAGCATAGGGAACACATGATAGGTGGTTCCACAGTCATTGATGAATACTGAAACAGGGTAAGCCAGTCTCGCGAATCTGACAAAGAGATGCATATGTTAGAACAATGATTATTAGATAGAGCTAAAGTTGGATATGTTTATGCTCGACCGATACTTGGATATGTGGTTAATAAGAACAAAGGACCGGGTCTAATCACCATGCTCTTTGAGGAAGTTCATTTCATAGAGGACTTGTGCTCTATGTTCCAGGATGGCATACGCACCAGTGGTCATCCATGAAGAAAACACTAGTGACGGGCACAACACAGTTGTTGGAAGTGTTCAATGTGATATTGAATAGGAATTCAAAAGTGCAATTTCCATTGTGCATTGGAGATAGAATACCATCACTGGGGATATATTGTGAATTTGGATCATCATAGAGAAACTTGGACCAAGCTCAGCTTGTAGTTGGATTTCCCCTGTTCCACTATCAAGGAGTAAAGACACGGAGATTAGGCTCGCATATTGCTTACATCAATCATTGGACTAAGTAATAGACAACGTCGAGCACTAGGCCTATGAAAATTGACTGTAGATATGAAGTGTCCAGCTATTCAAATGCAATATCTTTAATAGATTGGTTCCAGAAAGTTATGGAAGAAAGTGCAAGCATGCGGAGATACCATGAAACAGGGGAAGAATGAGCTCGATACTTAAGAAGAGACACGTGTAGTAGGGAAATGAAAAGATGATATGTTTGTGGAGCAGATAAGATCCAAGTGGCGATCCTCTCATCCATTTTTGGGCATAATACTTGATGTGGTCAACTAAAGTTGTGTCCATGTGTCAATTAGTTTACATTGTGTGGTATTTTATATTGGTAATTATTAGAAAGCCATGGATAATTGTTTATACGATGGGCTTATTTGATGTTTGGTTCATTACATAGGATGGAGAACTGAAAAGCCAGGGAAGACTGAAAAAGTTCACCAAAAGGAGGAAATTTCCTAAAAGGACTTTGTATTCTTTTGACCAAGAAATATACATTCTTTCAAGAAACAGTTATAGAACTGAAGGGCCGGGAAAACTAAATGGTCATGAGAGAAAACTATTTATTGTAAAACCTTTGACAAAGTCAGGGCCTTCTTTTCTGAAAAAGACAGGGAGCTGGATTAGGGGGGAGGGCATTGCATTTTCTACATTTTTCATTTGCATGTTGGGTTTTTATTCTAGTTTTGTAATAGATTTGACAATAAGTTGTAAGCAAGTAAAATCAAAGGATTTTTATTTGTTGTGTTCAAAATAAAGAAGAATTTTCCTTCGAATCAGAGAATTTGGGCATTATTTCTATTTATATTCAATCAGAGCATTGTTGTAATCAGTTTTGGACATTATCTTGCATCTTGTCTCAAATACTAAATGTGTTGTAGATTAGAGCATTTGCATGCATTCCTATTGCAGAAATCTGAATATTTAATTTTCATTTCTTCATTGCATTCACATAATCTGCATTCATAGTTGCATTACCAATGTCAGGGAGTCATAAGATTTATGGATTTCTGGGGTTGACTAGGTTTAAGATTGAATTTACTGCCTGAGTTAGTTCTGTCTAGGGCTGGCTTGGTTTTCCTCTTCCGTTCTCAGGTTAAGAACGTATCTAGCTAGTTTAGGAATAAAACAAATTCATTGAATATCATTCATAAGGGAGCTGTACCTTTCAATTCAGAGCAAATCTATCAACCTAATGATAGATTATCCAACTGTTGGTAGATGATTGCTTCTCACAGATTTGGGAATTTTAGAGTTAAATTGAAAAGAACAATCTATTTACTAACATATTTTTGGCGACTCTACTGGGGAGGCGGAAAAAAAGATCAGTGCTGAAGATTGTTTCCTCAGTTTTTTATTATTATCTCTACTATCTAGAGATTGGCGACTCTGATTTAAAAAGACTATGCCTATTAAAGTTTTGAAAGGAAGAAGGCCAGATCCTTCTTTTATTGAACTTCATCAAACGCATGATCCAGTATTGCATGATTTATTTGATGCTTTTAGAGGAAGAATTACTCATGAGAGAGAAATGAACTTGAGTATCGAAGAAGATCATGCACCAGTTCTTTTATGGAGATGTGTTTGTGCCAGGTATCACAAATTGAAAGAGCTAGAGGTGAAGATGAAGTTATTGCAGCATTGCGAGAAAAAAGTGTTGCAGCTGAGTGAGGAATTAAAGGTGGATGATGAAGTGGTTTCAAAAGTCCCACCTGATTTTGTTTCTTATAATTTTTCAGTTTTGAATGAACATGACATTCAGCCAAGGAAACAAATCAGAAAATTACCTACCAGTGAAGAAATAGATGCTGAAAGTGATCCAAATCTACAATTCCTTCGGATGGCCTTTAAAGAGAGTATTACTGAAGGTGAAAAGAAGGGATTTAGTTTCTCCAAAGATCATCATTTTTCCCTGATGCTAAACTGCGTGATCCAAAGGTATTTTAATGTCCAAGATCAAAGAAAAGGTAAATTTGTTCTAGCAAATATGCATGAAGAAAAAATAGTAAATAAAGAAACCATATCTGCAAATTGCTTGGTTCTTGGAGAGCAGGAAGTATTCCAGTTTCAAGAAGATCAAATTTTGATGAACAAGGAGATTCTTGACAGCGGCAAGGAAATGGTAAGAAAAGTAGAAAAAAGAAGATTTTCCTATGCTTTCTTTTGCTCCTGATATTGAAAGTTTCGGATTGGATGAAAATAGTGATGATTCTTTACACGAAGTTTCTTTTGAAAATCATCCTTTGGTTTGCACACAAATGGAATATGAAGATTTTAAGTTTGAAGAAGTTACTTGCAAAGATTATTTTCCATCCACACAAGTTGATGAAAATCATATATTAGAATCTTTTTGTTTTGAAGAAAAGGCAACATTGGGTCTTATTGATGAACTATGTATGAATCAAAGGGTTGAATCATGTTTTGGTAATCATTCTATTAAGTCTGAAAATGTGGTTGAAGAAGCGGTTGCAAGAACATATTTTGTACAGGGAATCTCAGTGACTAATAAAGTGTAGCAGCACCATGAAGAAGATAAAGAGCTGGACTATATTTTTCTTTGTCATGAAATGAAAGTTAATCAAGTCTTGGTGCCGGCTAAATGTAAGTCTTCTACAACTGATTCAAGCATTGAGGTTTTAAATTTGGATGAAAATTTTTCAGAATTGATATCCACAAATAATGATGAGTTTAGTTCGGTCTGGGTTGATCCTATGTGCAAAGAAGATTCATGTTGTTTCAGTCCTTGTTTAGATTCTGAATTTGCTCCTAAAAATAATCACATTGGACATCAATATGATGCAATACCTTTTTCAAAATCATTCAAATATTCTAATTTTTTCAATCTTGATTTGGATGTTGAAATCTCTGTTAAAAGTGAGATTGTCGAAGGAGATGAATGTGAGTATGTTTCAGTATTATTTTCAGAAGTTTTTGAATACCTTCCATCCCACAAAGAATGGTTGAATATGTGAAAAGTAGTGTACATAAAAGTGTGGAAGAATCAGAAATTTATAATGAACCTTGGTTGTTTAGAAAATATTTTTGGGTCACATATTTTCAGCATGCCTTGGGATTTATTTTCAGCATGCCTCGGCATTTATTTTTAGCATTGAAGAGGTCATCAAAAGGCAATGGTTTTGGTGCAGCTTATTGGAGCACAATTTTCTTTTCCAGAAAGGTTCATTCTTCTCCCTTCCGATTAATGGTCATGTGTGAGTCTCATCCTTCTCTCTTTTCTTTTGGTGAGGTTCCCTCACTTGTTTGTAAATAATTTTGCTTCCATAATTTTGGTGTGCTTAGCCTAGTTGTTTCCAGTTTTTGTGTTGTTGGTCTTGTTACATTTTTGGTTTTTGGCCTTGCTCCCCTCTACCCTCCCAGCAAGCAGCTTTTTGATTGTCTCATTTTTACCTAGACTTTGTAGCCCAATGGATAAGGCACTTGTCTTTTGCTAGAGATGTTGGATTCTTTATGTACTTTTCAACACATTATCCCCATTCAGAGCTAGCTATAAGCGTACTTCCAGTCCCCCAATTTTTGAACTTTTTAGGTTGGATTTCATGGTGAAAGTTTCCCCTAATGTGTTCCTGGATTTTTCACTTCTAACAATGTTGCTATGAAGAACAAAGTTCAAAGTATTAATATGCAGTTGCAAATTAGTCAGTCTAAAGTTCAAATTTTAAAGAAGAAAGGTTTTGTTATTCAAGTTCAAATTTGAAGCCCTAATTCAAAGCTAATGGTTCAAATTTAGAAGTTCAGATGTAAGTTTCATATCCAGATTCATATCCATAGGTTCAAGCATGCAGATTTAGATTGGATATTACAAGTGGGTGATTTAAAGTTCCTAAATTGCCTCGATGCATGATTAAGTATAATCTCAAGTCCTTGTGCAAAATTTTAAAGCAAAAAGGTGAAATCCCGCAATGGAGAAGCACTTTTCAAGTTTTCCGCCAAGGAGAAGCCCAAGTTGACTTTTCCACCATCGCGGCTAAAGTTCACTTTTCCGCTAATACACAAATGAGTTAGATTGCAATTGAAAGATTAATTAATTTGATCCAAATAATAAAATGATGGGAACCGAGCTTGATGAAAATGGGAATTCAGAAAAAATTGGAGAATTTGTGAAGTAGCGAATTTCCACCTATCTTGGTACTTTTCTGCCAAAGGAGAAACTCCTTTTCAATTTTCTGCCAGCGTAGTCAAAGTGAGAATTTACGCTAGGGAAATCACATTCAATTTTCTTAATCTGTGCAGGCATTAGTTTTGTCTTACAAATATAGGTTGTTCAAATCAAAGTCTCAATGGATCAAGTTAGTTGTGAGGATTGAGCCTGCACTCTCTTCATCTTTATTATGTTCAATCTCACTAAAGAAAAGACAAGTTTGGAGAATGGGCGTGAGATGCTCAAAAGACATGAAGAGCTTGACTCATATCAAACATTGAAGACTGGTTGGTCAAAGAAGAAAATTCAGACAAAAAGGCTTGGAGTTCAAGTTAGTGAAGAATGATAGGCAGAGCATGGATTGCCCCTTTTTCTCCCATACATCGACTGGACAAATTGGCCTCTGGGTTTCTCATTTTAGCTAAAAATGTCACTGCAGACCTACCCTAAACCCGAAGCAAGTACATGGAACAATCATAACTAATGTTGAAGATGTGGGTAAGTGACATTAAATCCATGGGCATAGTCGACTGCACAAGATCAAATAAAGTGTTGATGATCTCATAGAAGTTTTGAGTTTCGACAGAACCATAGGATGGAGACTCCACGTAATCATAAATCAAGATTA
This sequence comes from Thuja plicata, assembly GCA_018584345.1. NCBI lineage: Eukaryota > Viridiplantae > Streptophyta > Pinopsida > Cupressales > Cupressaceae > Thuja > Thuja plicata. Next base: position 1,247,243 of record MU225585.1, on the reverse strand, counting down.
ACCATATATATGTTATTTCATTTTCATATTGATCAAGATCGACACCCAAGCTCATAGTTTTGACTGACGATATCTTCTTATGGTGTCAACACAACATTGCAAACAGGGGAGTTGACCTTTTTAGTTTAGAAATAAGGAATACAATGAAGATGGGGCCGATGATTCATGTCTATAAAGACACAGCCTGGTAAGGCACACGCTCAGGATTATCTAACAAGGGGCACTTATTTAAATAATCAGATCAAGCACATATTAAAGTTACAAAGGTGGATGCACTCAAAGTTGGCTTGCATAAATCATACTAATGGATCAAATGCGTGCGAGTCAAGATTCCACTCGGGCCGCATGATATAGATGCAATGTGACCGTGTTTTGAACTGAAAAGATGTTCGGTGATGGCACATACAATTTTCATCAAAGCATAGGGAACACGTGATAGGTGGTTCCACAGTCATTGATGAAGACCGAAATAGGGTAAGCTAGTCTCACAAATCCAACAGAGAGATGCATATGTTAGAACAATGATTATTAGATAGATCCGAGGTTGGATATGTTTATGGTAGACCGATAATTGGATATGCGGTTAATATAAATAAAGGACCGAGTCTAATCACCGTGCTCTTTGAGGAAGTTCACATCACAAAGGACTCACGCTCTATGTTCCAGGATGGCATACCCACCAGTGATTATCCATGAAGAGAACACTAGTGACAGGCACGACATAGTTGTTGGAAGTGTTCAATGTGATATTGAATAGGAATTCAAAAGTGCAATTTCCGTTGTGCATTAGAGATAAAATACCATCACTGATGATATATTGTGAATTTGGATCATCATAGAGAAACTTGGACCAAGCTCAGGTTGTAATTAGATTTCTCCTATTCCACTGTCAAGGAGTAAAGACATGGAGATTAGGCTCGAATATTGCTTGCATCAATCATTGGACTAAGTAATAGACAATGTCAAGCATGAGGCCTATGAAAATTGACTGTAGATACGAAGTGTCTAGCTATTCAAATGAAATATATTTAATATATTTGTTCCGTAAAGTTATGGAAGAAAGCGCAAGCACACGAAGATACCATGAAACAGGGGAAGAATGAGCTCGATGCTTGAGAAGAGACACGGGTAGCAGGGAAATGAAAAGATGATAAGTTTGTGGAGTAGATAAGATCCAAGTGGTGAACCTCTCATCTATTTTTGGGCATAATACTTGATGTGGTCAACTAAAGTTGTGTCCATGTGTCAACTATTTTACATTGTGTGGTATTTCATATTGGTAATTATTAGAAAGCCATGGATAATTGTTTATACGATGGGTTTATTTGATGTTTGGTTCATTACATAGGATGGAGAACCAAAAAGCTATGGAAGACAGAAAAAAACTTCACCAAAAGGAGGACATTTCCTAAAAGAAGGACTTCGTATTCTTTTGACCAAGAAATATACATTCTTTCAAGAAACAATTATAGAATTGAAGGGCTGGGAAAACCGAATGGTCATGAGAGAAAACTATTTATTGTAAAACCTTTGACAAAGTCAGGGCCTTTTTTTCTGAAAAAGACAGAGAGCTGGAGTAGGGGGAAGGGCATTGCATTTTCTACATTTTTCATTTTCATGTTGGGTTTTTATTCTAGTTTTGTAATAGATTTGGCAATAAGTTGTAAGCAAGTAAAATCAAAGGATTTTTATTTGTTGTGTTCAAAATAAAGAAGATTTTTGCTTCGAATAAGAGGATTTGGGCATTATTTTCTATTTATATTCAATCAGAGCATTGTTGTAATCAGTTTTGGACATTATCTTGCGTCTTGTGTCAAATACTAAATGTGCTGTAGATCAGAGCATTTGCATGCATTCCTATTGCAAAAATATGAATATTTAATTTTCATTTCTTTATTGCATCCGCATAATCTGCATTCATAGTTGCATTACCAATGTTAGGGAGTCATAAGATGTATGGATTTCTGGGGTTGGCTAGGTTTAAGATTGAATTTACTGCCTGAGTTAGTTCTGTCTAGGGCTGGCTTGGTTTTCCTCTTTCATTCTCAGGTTAAGAACGTACCCAGTTAGTTTAGCAATAAAACAAATTCATTGAATATCATTCATAAGGGAGCTGTACCATTCAATTTAGAGGAAATCTATCAACCTAATGATAGATTATCCAACTATTGGTAGATGATTGCTTCTCGCAAATTTGGGCATTTTAGAGTTAAATTGAAAAGAGCAATTTGTTTACCAACAATGTGATACACATGGAAATGATTCTTTTTTTCTCCAGAGCATGAATGGTGAAATTCAAGAATTATAAGTACATGGACAATTATTGAAACAATTTTTTTTCATAAAAATTCATTATTCGTGCACAGTAGTTTGTAAAGTGATTATCAGGCTCACAAAGAGGTGTTGAAACGAACTATAATTCCTAGGTACATGCCTAAAGGACCTGATAGGAAAATTATTCCTATACAAAAGAATGTGACAAAGTCGTTTGTGCTTAAGGGTTTTCATAATTATTTTGCCTACATAGTGTATCTAGGTTGTATAAGGTTTTAGGCTTTGATTTTGACAATGAGGTTCCATAAGACCTTTTGATGATGGTAATGGCAATTTAGAACCTTGAGGTTAACATTAATTATGACTTTGTGGGATATTTGGTTAAACCTCTACATGAGGGTTTAGTGGAGATACAGAAGAGTCCAAAGGTGATAAATTTTAAGTTCTATTTAATATTTTTCCATCTTATTCTCTTTTATGATGTTAAGTCCATGGATCATAGAATTATTTTAAGGAAAGAGGATAATTTTGGTGAGCCATTGCCTATACAATATTGGAATAGGGTTTGGGATATGAGTTATGCTTCTTCTTGCTTTCTCTATTTTGAGAATTGGATTGTATTTCCAATCATGGACTTACTTGGTGTAAAGAGGTAAATATTAGATGTTATGGTTAGAAGATTATTGCGGCCCTATCAGATTGTTCTGAAATGGTCTATCTCTCATAATTGGGGAGATTTTTTCTTCTTTGGTGAGTTTACAGTATTAAAAGTTTATGGTTGTTCTCCACCACCTCACATCCTCCCAATTTTTGTACCTCCTAGAATTGTTATGATTGGATTCTTGTGGCAGTTGTTTGTAATTGAAAATGACTACTTGGATCATAAGAGAATGACTCATTCTTGACTAGATTGTGGAATGTGTTAGATTTTTTAGTAGGGAAAGAAGCTTTCGAAGAACTTGAAAATTTCCATAAGCAATACAGAATGGTTACAACTCCTACAAGTTTCTATGATCCAAAATGGTTTATCAAAACAACATTTGGAAAAATGATTAGTTGGGTGGAAATTCCCTCATATGAACCACTTGGAAATGAAGATGTAGTGAGGAATCTTACCTTTGAATTTGAGATACAAACTCGTAGAGATTGGAATGACACAAAGCTATGTCACTTTTTAGGACCACTTATCAGCACAGCTAAATTTGAGTATTTCTAACTAAAAATTAATTTTTGTCAAACATGTGGTCTAGCTAGATTCATTCTAGCTAAGCTAGATAAGTGGTTAAACTTTTTCAATTTGAAATGTCTATTAAAAGCATGTTTTATACCAATTTGGGTCCCATTACCAAAGAACTAAAATTATTTCAGAAAAGCGAAATGGTTTATCTCTCATAATTGGGGAGATTTTTTCTTCTTTGGTGAGTTTACAGTATTCAAGGTTTATGGTTGTCCTCCACCACCTCACATCCTCCCAATTTTTGTACCTCCCAGAACTGTTGTGATTGAATTCTTGTGGTAGTTGTTTTTAATTGAAAATGACTACTTGGATCATAAGAGAATGGCCCATTCTTGACTAGATTGTGGAATGTGTTATATTTTTCAGTAGGAAAAAAATCTTTCAAAGAACTTGACAATTTCCATAAGAAATACAGAATGGTTACAACTCCTACAAGTTTCTGTGATCCAAAATTGTTTATCAAAACAACATTTGGAAAAATGATTAGTAGGGAAACTCCCTCATATGAACCACTTGGCGATGAAGATGTAATGAGGAATCTTACCTTGGAATCTGAGATACAAACTCGTAGAGGTTGGAATGACACAAAGTTGTGTCACGTTTTAGGACCACTTATCAGCACAGCTAAATTTGAGTATTTCTAACTAAAAATTAATTTTTGTCAAACATATGGTCTAGCTAGATTCATTAAAGCTAAGCTAGATAAGTGGTAAAACTTTTCCAATTGGAAATGTCTATTAAATGCATGTTTTATACCAATTTGGGTCCCATTACCAAAGAAATAAAATTATTTCATAAAAATGATGTTTCAATAACCCCTACTCTTTTTAATGATATTTTTAAATAATATAAAAAAATACCCTTTTATAGAGCTCAAAGTCAAGATTATTGTCATATACATTTTATAGTATTTTTATTTGATTTAATAAATTATAATTTTAAAATACAACAAGTAGGTATTTTAACATTCGAGAAGATGTTGCTTCAAATAAATAAATAAATAGTAAATCATATCAAAAAAATTTAAAATTTATATTTAACACTAGAGGAGAGAGCCCTCTTCAAGAATATGTAATTTTTTTTCTGAATGGTGTAGATTTGATAGGTGAAATTTGGTGGGAGATGAAAACTGTCATTTTCAGAAAGTTCAACTTTGAACAGTTATAATGGAGAAAATATACATTGAAAACCAATATTTCATATTTTTTACACTAGATATACATTTTATCTATAACATATTTTGAAATCAGAGGAAAAATAGATTATTTGCATATACTTGTTTGGTGGGAACTAGACCCCAGATTTTCAGCAGTTTTTAGCAATTAAAAAATGGACTTAAAAAATTAAAAAACTATGTCAATTCTTGTTCAATTTTTTTTAAAATTATAGGCATAAAATTCATCCATTTTTACACATTTCATCAGTTTACATCATCATCAAATTATAAATACAAATGCCACTTTTATATCATTAAAGTTGAACAGTTTGCATGTTGTGGTCCTTTTCCTTTATAAAAGTGTGACACAGGTTTGTACTTTTACCAAATGGTAAAGTGTGAAGATAGATTGAGAGAAATTGATCATAACTTTATCGGTTTTTATCTTGATTTGTCTCCTTCGGAGATAATAGAGAAAATGTTAAATAATTATGGTACTCTCATGGCAATAATACTAGGGGGCCTGCAACTCTTGTTCAACAAGTTCTTGCACAAGATAAATCCTCTAGTGTTGAAAATGATTTTGATTTTGATGGGGCCTCTAGTGTTGGATCCTCTATTGTTCAAGAACCACCAACAAAGAAAGCATGAGTTGATACACCAGTTGATGAGCATGCTCAGACAGATGTGGTAGAGGTGGGTACTCATAGGGTTGACAAGAAATTAAAAGGTAATGGAAATGAAGAATCAGAGGAAGGTAAAGATTTGTCTTTAGTTAAAATGATTGATAATAGAGAAGTAATGGCTCAGAATTTTGTGAGTGATGATGCCTTCATTCATACTGATGAATTTAAAAGCTTTCTTGTGAATTGGAAAGGAAGGGAATTTAAAAAGCAAATGGAATCAAATGAGGAGGGTACCATCTCAGAGTAACAAATATTGACTGCATTGCAACAGTTTGATCTAGATTCTATGCAATTAATGTAATGGAACAAGCTAGAATATTGGTCATGAATAGTGGTATGATTTTACTGCCTAGTTGGGATTTACAGTCTATCTTTCTTATTGATCATATTAGAAAACAAATTGACCCTATTTTCAAGTCTGAATATGAATTTGGTGAGTTCTTAAGAGGAACAGGTTTTGATCCTACGTCAAAAACATTGGCAATTTGGTCTTTGGCTCCTTCCACTCATAAGCTCCACATGATCAATATAGGAGAAGAGAAAAGGGGGGTCCAATAGTTAAAGTTGTTCAAAACACTTCTATAGTGGAGGTTTCTGATTTGCTTACTCATATTTATTTTTTAAATAAAGAAAAAAAGAGGATTTAGAGAATAAAAATTATGAAATGTATCTTGATATGATTGCCTTAGCTAAGAAATACGAGGGTGCTTTTATTGAGAATACTGAACTAACAAAAGATTTGCAAAGGTATACTTTACAATTTCCCGCTCTTTCTTTAACTCAACAAGTTTATAACTGACATGTTTCAAGTGAGAAGTCAATACGTAGTGATGTGAAATTGAAACTAGAGGACTATGCAGGCAAAATTGAGAGCTTGGAGGAAGCAATGCAAAAGAAAGGTGTCTTTGTTTTGATGCAAGTTATGGAACATCAGATCAATATAATTATAACTGTATTTTCTATTTTCTTGAGTGTAAATTATTTCTTGGGTTCTCAGAATGAGTTCAGTATTTTGAGAACAAACCACAAATTTGTATCTATTAGGAATTTGTGTTGTGATGCAGGAGCATCTTGGATCCTTGGTAATCTTGCATCATCCAAAAAATATTTGTTTAACTAGTGGATCTTTGTTACCAGTTTGTGTTTGTTTTATATTCTTGGTCACTGGTTGGGTGATTGAGGTCTCGGTGGAGTTCTTTAGATCTTCTGTAGGTGTAGTTGTGATATGGTGTTCATGGGGTCATTAGGAAGCATTTCCTATGATTGCAACTTATTTGGAGTTATTGTGTTTGAGTTATGATGGATTCTGTGATTGGGTTTGAGAAGATGTTTATGGTTATAGGCAGTTTTATGAGATTATGTGATCGATCGAGCTGTGGAGGTGTTTGACAAGAGTGATGAAAAGGGTTTGTTCATTGCAATTCGTAGAGTCAAATTATATTTTCATGCTTCTCTAGATAACATGGTTTGAGGGATCCTATTGATTCTCTTTTGGTTTTCTATTTTTCTTCATGACACTGGTTCAGTGAGTTTATCAATTGATTGTTGGAGGTTGCGATCGGTGTTTTCGACCGTTGGAATAGAATGGTGTGATTTTCTAGAAGGATCTATGTGTGACTGACTTGGGTGTTGGATTGATCCTTGTGAAATAATTAAATGTGGCATTTAATGGTTATTTAGGCTGATTTGGTCTATTATGTTTGTCTTGGGATATGTAATAGTTTGTTGGGTCAACCTATTGGTGGTTGTCTATAAATGTAAGGTGTTGGTTTTGTTGTAAGTAGAGAAGGATGATCTTAGAATAGAGTAACATCTAGAGGGATGATAGTTCTGAGATGTTGTAGATCCAAATGTAGATTCTGAGTTGAGTTTCTTTGTATGTGGCCATAATCGGGAAGGCCTTACAGCCCAACATGTATGAAGAAATTATGATGAATAAAGTTGTTGTTTGGATACAAATATTGTTGTTCTTGTTATCTCTTGTTGTTTTTTGTTGTGTTGAATCTTGTTGGAAGGTTGGACGTCTCCTTGGGGGATTTATTCTCCCTTGACTACATCAGGTGGTATCAGAGCGAAGGTTTGGATCTTGCAGTGGTTTTGATCAGAAGTTATGGACTGGTGGCATTCCTCTGGCATTGTGGTGAGGTGACAGAGATTGAATATGACTCGCATCAGTGAAGGATTTTCCCAAGGTGGGCGGGAAGACAATTCATTGTTTTGGTTGAGTTATTCTTGAGAAGTAGGGTTTTACAATGGTTAGGGTATCATCTTTGGTGAATATGATTTTTGATTTGAGGTAGTTACACCTAAGATTTGGAAGGATGTCACTGAGAATGAACCCTAGGTTGATGGAGGAGATGAAGGAAGATCTCTGAGCTAAGATTAGGAATGAGATGACTGGTTTAAGGAATGAGGTCATGGAAGGGATCATGACTGTTGTTGTTGGATTGTGTAGGAATCCTAGATTTGATGATGGTTTCAAGGAAGTTGTAGAGGGATTTGGGGCTACAGATGTTGCTAGATATATTGGGAGTGATGGATTTGACCAATTGGTGAGACCTATAAAAAGGCTTGGTGTTGGTTATAGGTTGGAAGTATCTAACTTATCAAGTACATTGAATCTAGAAGATCTGATTGAATGGATAGGTGAGTTGGAAGATTACTTTGAGATAGAAGACATCCAAGACCCTTGGAGAGTAAGGTTGGTGCAAACAAAGTTGAAAGGACATGCAGATTTGTGGTGGAAAGAATTGTAGAAGGATAGAGAGGAAGAAGGTGAAATGAGGATCACTCGGTGGAGGCTAATGGTTGCAAAGTTGAAGGATAAATTCATACCTAAGGACTATGAATTGGAGTTGTTCAAAAGGTTTCAGAACCTGAAGTAGAAGGATCTGAATGTGAAGGATTATACTAAAGAATTTTACAAGGTAGCCATTAGATCTGGTCACAAAGAGATTTTGAAGGAGAAGGTTGCTAGGTATGTGAATGTTTTGAGGTTTAATATTTAGGATTATATGAGTATGTTGAAGATTGGATCAGTTGAGGAGGCTTATTAGTATGTCCTGAAGGCAGAAGACAATTTGAATAGGAAATAACATAATAACTCTAGAGGAAGTGAGAAGAAAGTTGTTGGTGGTGATAAGGACATGCAAGTAGCTGAGGAAGAAGCTAAACTGGTTGCACCTAAGGGAGGTAATGGTGGTAAAGAGTTCAAGAGCACTTGCTTTTAAGTGTGGCTTGAAAGACAGAAGGCTTTTTAGTGTAAGGAAGACAAGAGAGTTTCTTGTGTGAGTGAAGAAGGTGGACCATATGCTGGTGAATTTGACAATACTCCTGAAAATGGGGAAGCTCTTATGCTCTGAAGATTGACGGTGAATAAGGAGGTAGAACCTTGTCAATGAAAGAGTTTATTCAGGACCATATGTAAGGATGGAGGTAAGTGTTGTAAGGCGATAGTGGATGATGGTAGCATTGGCAACTTAGTTTTTGAGGAGATGGTGCAAAAGCCTGGTTTGAGAAGACTTAAGCATCCAAGTCATTATAGGATTGTGTTGTTACATGATGATTATGTGATGGAAGTAAGGGAACAGTGCATGGTGAATTTTTGCATTGGTACTTATAAGGATACAATGTTATGTGACATAGTGGTTATGAGTGCATGTCATGTTTTACTTGGCAGACCTTGGTAGTATGATATAGAGGCTATTTATGACTGTAGAAAGAATCTAAATACCATTAGGAAGGATGATAAGAGGTGTAGATTGCTTCCTTTGATGGATAAGGAGAAGGAAGTGAAGAATCTGAGTCTTTGTATAAGATATGAGTTGAAACAGACCCGAGGAATGAGCCTAAGGTTGGATCTAGTGGCGAGTTGGATCTGAGTCATTTGTTAGACCTAGTTGATGGAAAGAGGAAGGTAGTGCAAGTTTCATATGAGGAGGATTTGTGGATGAAGAATAAGTGTGGGATTACAGTCCCTTTTTATTTCATATTTTCATGAGTTGTTCTCATGGAAAATATTTTTGTACCCTGGGTGTCTGATGCAGTATCATATTGGGTCCTTGGTAGTATTGCATCATCAAAAAAATATTTTTTTAACTGGTGGATCTTTGTTACCAATTTGTTTTCTATTCTTGGTCATTGGTTGGGTGATTGAGGTCTTGGTGGAGTTCTTTAAATCTTCTATAGGTGCACTCGTGATATGGTGTTCATGGGGTCATTGGGAAGAATTTCCTATGATCGCAACTCATTTGGAGTTATCACGTTTGAGTTATGATGAATTTTGTGGCTGGGTTTGAGAAGAAGTTTCTGGTTCCAGGCAATTTTTTGAGATTTTGTGATCGGTCAAGCTATGGAGGTGTTTGAAAAGAGCAATGAAAAGGGTTTGTTCATTATAGTTCATAGATTTGAATTATATGATCATTCTTCTCAAGGTGGCGTGGTTTGAGAGATCATGTCGATTCTCTTTCAATTCATTGTTGTTCTTCATGACACTGGTTTAGTGAGTTTACTGGTTGATTGTTGGAGGTTAGGATCACTGTTTCTAACCATTGGAGCTGAATGATGTGATTTTCTAGAAGGATCTGTATGTGGCCAACTTGGGTGTTGGATCGATCCTTTTGAAATAATTAAATGTGGCATTTAATGGGGATTTAGGCTGACTTGGTCTGCTACGTTTGTCTTGGGATATGTAATAGTTTTTTGGGTCGATCTTTGGTGGTTTTATATAAATTTAATGTGTTGGTTGTGTTGTTAGTAGAGGAGGATGATCTTAGAATAGAGTAACATCCAGAGGGATGATAGTTCTAATATGTAGCAGATCAGAATGTAGATTCTGAGTTGAGTTTCTTTGTATGTGGCCATAACCGGGAAGGCCTTATTATTAACCTTATTATGATGATATTACTGAGAGGGGAGGGGTGAATCAATAATCTACCAATTTCAACATTTAAATTTTTTTTAGTAATCCATCAAAGCAGAAACTCAATAGAAAAATATAAATGTGCAGCCACAAAATATCCAACATAAAGACATAAGATTTTTGGTATCATGGAAACCCTAACTAGGAAAAAACCATGGTGGGGATGGAACCCACAAATTTGTACTCTTCTGAAGTATTCCCTGTGAGAGCCTTTACCCTATTAAAGGCATTTACATATACATGAAAAAAATGTAACCTTGTGAGAGGATTTACCTAAAGGTCATAAAAAGCTTGTACCTTGTAAGAGGTAGCCTTGTGAGAGGACTTAGAACACTAATTAAAGTGACACCTTGTTAAAGGATTTATCAAAATAAAAGATATGTAAGGATCTACCTCACTTGAAGATTTCCAACACTTTGTTGTAGCTGTCAGGAAACAACATGTAAGAATGAAATAATATATGAAATAGAAACCTCCTTTGCTTGATCAAATCCTCTGAAGCTCAAACAACATTCATTACAATATTCTCTATCACTTGGTTGGACTTCTTTCTTCTTCACCGACACATGATCAACAACGACATCACCTTCTTCTTTTTCTAGTTTATACCGCATTATCTTTTCCCTAGGTTTCCATTGCCATAGAAAACCCTAAAAGTAATACCTTTCCAACCTGACCATACACTTGGCTTCATATCACATATCTCTATGTTTAATTTGAAATTCTCTGACCACGCATTTCCATTTTCAGATTCGATCAAGAAATTAAATTCTTTCATCAAGTATTTTCCTTCATGACCAATTAGCTTGCTCAAATCATCTTTACACTTTATCTCGATGCTATAATAATTAAATAGTTGTTTCCAGCTGTCCATTCACATTATCCAATGAATTATGACCAATAAAATTCAATTATAACAACGATTCAAATCACCGATACTGATCAAACCATTTGCCTCTTAGAAACTTAAAATTTTTTCAAATATGTTGTTTAACCTTTGAAATATCTCATATCTTTTCACCAAATGAATTGCAGTTGTAGGATTAGCATCTAGTAGCTTCAAGTAACCTCCAAAAAACAACCAAACACAAAAATATCAAACTCATAGTCAAAATGATAGAGTTGTCTTACTCTTGTTAATTACTGTCTTAATCAATTTCATTGTCTCTGGTGAACTTCGTGTAATCTGTCTCATCGATCAAAACCACAAGTTAATATTTTACATGTACTCACAAAACATGTTTCCAAACACATTTGTAGAACTGCACCTTAGCATACGTCCATGAACATGATGTATTCCATGATCATCATCAACAACTCATAAAGTCAATAGTTGACATCAATAATAATACCATAACTGATCATTATTCAACCATACCTATCATGTGTTGTCATGAATTCATTCTCTAAACCACTTTATCTTACACATGTGATCAACCAAATCCTACACTTCATTGCTCTTCATCAGTTATGTCATCAATCTCCCCCTTTGGCATTGATGGAAACACAACAAATCAACACATACCTCTTTGTCTCTTTACCTATGTGTCCCAAAGCAATATGAATAACTAATTGATCACATCCATAGATTCTTTAGGTTCAACTCAATCTTCAAATTCTTAGTGTCCGATCTGTTGTAGTATCTCCCCCTGAGATATAAACTCTATTAAGCTCACTGCATGTACCAAATACCTATACCAATGTGTTGATGGAACATTCTCCCCCTTTGACAACAATGCCAAAGTTGCCAATCAAAAACATCTCCTCACTGATTTCCAGTGTAATTTCATCTTACAACTTAACTACTCCTTCTCTAGGAGTTTTCAGTGACACATCAATCCAATTTAAGATACAACAGTAGAGTTTCAGGATTGATGCAATACAACTTAAACTCAATTAATTGCAAATAGGGGAGTGACCCCTAACTTACTTCTCAAGTACTCAAATCTATCCTTAGGTAGAGGATTAGTAAAGATATTAGCAATCTGTTCCCCAGTTGGAATGTATTCCAACCTTACTTCTTTCATATGAGTTCCTTCTAGTAGCTTCTATATCCTTACTGCTTGTGTACAATTAATTGCACCAACAACATACTCAGCTCCAACTATTGATACAATTATGTTTCATTATTGTCCAAGGTATAATCCTATCACCCAAAAATAATGCATTTCCACTAGTGTTCTTCATATTTCCTACACAATCTGCATCAGTAAAATCATACTTAAAAAAAAATCACCCTTGTGAGCATACCAAAGACCATATTCTTCAGTCCCTTTGAGATATTTGAATAATATTTTTACTACAATCATGATTCCTTAGGATTAACAAAAAAATCTAGCCAATAGCCCAACTTCCTATACCATATCTGGTCAACTATGCACAACATATTGCAACTCATTGATTATGAATTTGTATACAATTGCATCCTCCTCTATAGATTTATTTATCTCATTGTTTGATTCAGGGTTAGGTTATCAGACATCAAGTTATCTACAGTAGAAAAAGTACCAGCCTCTATACTTCCAACTGGCTCAGTTGGCTTCTCAAGCATTCAGTTTGACTTTTTTTGCATTATTGGTTCCTTTCATTCCTTCAAACTCTTAGGAACAACCTCTTTATAAGTTCCAAACCCAAATGTGGTAGCATCTATAGATTTAGACAAATGTGCATCAGCATGTAACCACATTAGATCTTTTTCTTCCTCATAGCCCATTGAAGGAACCCACTATATTCATGGTTGCACAGCTTGAAAAATAAAAGTGTTAGTAACAATGAGAAAAAAAATGTGTACTTGATATTCCTCTATGGGATCCAAGTTAGTTTGGAGCATCTACAAGGATGGAAACAGAAAATGGGTATAGATAATATGTAGGAAGTACCTGGACTCAACAGATCCACTAAGAGTTCTAAATTCCCAAGACCCTCCAATCGGATCAACTATTTGGAACTTCATTGTAGAATGCAGAAAAGTGATAACAAGGCACATCACTTGGGAGGTAAATAATGGGTAATGCACTCAATTCTAGGAGGATTCCTAGGAGGGATACCCTTCTCTTAGCACTCTAGAGGACATATACACCATTAGGGATGAAACCACCATAGACTGAGGTAAGAAGTTCTCAAGCTATGGCAGCGTGATTGAAGAAAATGGTGTACAATACTCGAAATGGAACTCATTAGACACTATACAAGCCTCGAAGGAGAAAACGAAAAAACTAAATGAGATCCTTACATCTTGAAGTTTTATTTGGGTGAACATGAATGACACCATTAGATGGGAAGCCTCTCGGGATGCGGAATACAAGGTCAAATAGGATACAATACATTGGTAAGGACAGATGGTACACCCCTATGTCCTAGAGAGTTGTTGTGGGGCAAATATTGTTCACCGAGAAATGTCACCTTCACTTGGCTTTCTATTCAGGGTCACATTCTAACATAGGACAGGCTTAATAAAATTGGAATTATTGGCCCAGGAAGATGACCATGTGTAAACAACAGAATGAGGATGGAAATCATATACTACTATGGTGATCATATGTATATTTTGTTGGAATTCCTTCCTCCAAAAACTCAACTAGCTCACCCCCAATCCAAGAACCCTAGAAGAATGACTCTTCATGTGGTCACCCCATCTTCAAAAGAGTGTTTTGGGAAGCCTATGCCAAGTTACTCCTTATATGATTTTGTGGGAGCTCTGGAAAGAACGTAATATATGAGTGTTTCAAAATGAATCTATATCAAGGGAACAACCCATTAACAAAATCAAAACATCAATCATGGAACTAGTCAATATTACGGCTTGGAACCATATACACTTTGGGATTTTAGAAGTTGGCTAAGTCAAAATCAAATTTTCAAAGGACTCACCATTCCTCGGCTCATTGGATTTGGGACCTCTGAAGATAAGGCAAAATCTCATGCCAACACCCTATGGAGGGTTTCAGAAGCTGGCTGGGTCAAAATCAACTTTGATGGAGGTACTCGTGGCAATCTCGAGCCCAGTGGTATAGGGGTCATAATCAGAGATGGGCATGGAAATACTCTCTCTGAACACAAAGAATTCATAGGCCTTGGATCTAACAACAGTGCATAGTTTTGAGAAGCAACCAAAGGCTAGGATTTGGGCCTCCAATTGGGATAATGGAGAGTTTATCTAGAAGGTGATAACATGATTTTGTAAATTCTATCAGACTGAAGCATGTGCAAGATTGAAGATTAAACAAGTGGGTAAACCAGATCCTGAGAATGATTGAATTATTGGAGGATTTTAGAATTGACCACATTTAACATGAAGGGAATAGTGTTGTAGATAGTTTAGAAAAAATTTCCTCCACGGAAGGAAGGAAATAACAAATAACTCAAACTTGACTAAGATAGACATGGGTGACATTGATGCTGCAGAGAAGGTGTACACAATCTTGGGCAACTCACCAAGTGGCCTGAAAAAATTTAAGAGTCATAACACACACAATTATGACTCGATGCCATGGTACTCTTACCAATGGACTCCCCATAGGATTGCATAGAGTTATACACATCCCGGTAGGGTATGTGCTATACAAGGTCATCGCCCAAAAGAAAGAAACATGATCCATATGTATTAAACCTAGTGGCGATGGGAAAAGTACCTCCCTGCGACACGTTGCACCAATTTAGTTATTAATGAGATGTGAGGAATGATGGAATTGACAACTACTTCATGTTAGGATTGTTGACTAGATTTGGTAAGATATGGGATTAATGATGACAGCTGGTCTCTCCTATATAACCACAATAGTATGAGGATGATGATTCATTTTCATTATATTGCTGCATATAAAAATTGGAGCAATGGACACTCTAATTTTTCTGGAGTCAACATACAACATGGTACCCTTTTTAGGTGAGGCCTCAGACAAAAAGCTAATGCAAATGCTATCTGATAAGCACCCGCTCATTCTACATGCAGTGAAATAAGTATTGGGGCAAGAATATTTTTACACCTATTATAGGTACATAGTCAACATGAATATCACGGGGATGTTCTTAGCCTTTTCCCTCACCGGAGGAATCTCTAAAGATTGCACAAATAACCTATGCTAGAGGGTCTTTAAGCACAAATACTCAGGTGATATTGATGCAGTGCTGCACAACGTGGATGCACAGAGGATGATACCAGTCTCAAAATAATACTACCTTGGCCTAGAGCATGGGTTTGTGGGTGTAGTAAGGAGGTTACCCCTAATTATTTTTGTGAATCTCAAGGAGATGAGAGGAAGGAATGGGTTGATAGATAGGAACCTCATCTTTCTACTAAAAGTTGCCTCCCTTTTTCCACCACCAACTGTTGGTTGGCTGCAAGGCTATAAAAGATGCGAAGGGTTCTGGGTCCCTAAAGGAAACAATGTCACCATGGATGAATTGGATTTCCCCACTATGCCAGATGTTGGGGAAGATTAGTATGAAAAGGATGTAAGAGACATGGAGGAGATAGCCAAAACTCTGGCACACAGACGCTGCATAGGATATTTTCCAGTGAAAGCCAGAGTTGTGCATGCAAAGCGTATGAAGAGGGAGGTGGAGGAGAGACACATCTCCATCTCTCTTGATAGTTCTTTGTTTAGGGACCTTTGTGGGAAAAGGCCAAAGAAATGTACCTACCTACCTATTGAGGGGTACATGGGTCACTTCTTATGTCTGGGTCGTGTGTGATACATATCTTTGTTTTTAGTTGGTTTTCCTTTTTTTCCTAGCATAATGTATAGAGTGTATTACAGACATAGACATAAATGTTTGCAATTTTGTTTGCATGGTAGTAAGAAGTATAGCCCTAGGGGCTCCATCGATTGTAATTCTAGGTTGTCTACTATTGTAACAAACCTTTTTGTAAAAAACCTATTTACAACAATACAAAGGGAGTTGGCCCTATCCAGCTATCTATTTAGCAAAAAAAATATTTGTTTTATGATATAACTTAAATTATATAATATAATTAATATATTTTAATATAAGATAAATTAAAATAATATATAATTAACATATATTAAATTTTTTATATTATATATAATAATTATATTTACTATTATCTATTATATTTGTTATTCTAAATTTATAATGTTAAAATAATTATTATTTTAAATTTTAAATAAAATTTATTTTATCAAAACATATTTTATTTTTCAATATTAGTACATCAAATCATAATAAAGTATTGCATAAAAATTATTTTAATTTTTACTTTATGATTTATTTTATTTTATAGATAAAAAATATTGCATAAAAGATTATGTTATTGTATCATTGTAAAAAGTTAGCGCCCATAATTGGATGACTTTAGGACCTATTAGACCCTATTTTCATGATTTGAGATCCAAATGTTTGTTATGCTTGATCACAACCTACATTTTCTCCCCCCACTTCTTCTCACCTTCCCCGACATCCCCATGAAATTTAAGCCCATTTTGCCTGGGACAAGTTGACTGGTTGACTTGTCCTTGGGCTTTTTGGCTCAAATTTTTTTCGAAGCCCAATGTGGGGGTCTTCTTCCTAAGTTTTAAATTATGGTCGGCCTGGATCAAATTTGAATCCCAAATTCACTATAAAAGGACCTCATATATCCTCATTTTGCATAACATATTCAAGTGCAAGCTATATCATAATCAAGTGACCAAGATTTAAAGCAAGAAATAGAAATTAAGAATTTTGATTCAATATTTGAAGGCAAGCATCTAATTCAAGATCTCCACGTCTTAATTTATTCAAGATCCATTTAAGCAAAGACAATCTTCTCTAACTAATGCAAGTTTCTCTCCTATGATTTCCAAGCAGAGGAATTCTCAATCAAGCAAGGGGATTCATCCATCCTTCTCTTTTTCTTCTTTCCATGTGGTTATCAAGCATATCGACATTCAAGATCTAGGAGTGGCAATCATAGATCCATGCATTTGTGATGGCATCCTTGATTCTAAATCTCATTCCAAGGTCAACTCTTTGGATTCCAAGCACATTCAAGGGCCTTCATGGATTTGAGCTATTACTACATCCATTCATGAGGGTTTCATACAAGGTGAATCAACAATTTACCTTTTATATTATGTTCCTTTATGAAATTTCTATCAAAATTCAAGGTTGATTCCTAAACAAGGGTTTGCTAAACAGGGGTTTGACCAAGACAAACTCCTTTCCAAAACCTTTTCCTCATTTTTTGTGTGTGTAGGAATAGGTTGCAGAGCTGGGATTTCAGATCTGGGAAGTACAGGTGCAGTTACAGAATGAGCAATAGTTTCATTATATTTTGCCAGGAACAAGTCAACTAGTTGACTTGTTCTCGAAAAAGTTGACTTTTCCTTGTTGTTTTTCAGTGAAAATTTTAGAGAAAAAATATTTGAATCCATGTTTTCCAAATTTGCAGTTACAATAGGATTCAAGATTCTCGCAACATTCAAATTTAGATTTGAAGTTCTATCTTCTGAAAATTATTTCAAGGTGCACTTATTCTGCCTTCTTTTCCTTTGCACTTACTTTATTAGATCATATCTATCATTTATCACATTTATCATATCATACTAATATCCTCTTACGAATCCAAAACCCCCTTGGTCATAGATCTTGCATTAGCACCCTTCATCCTTTTGGTTGTGCTAATCATATTTTTCTTAAGGGTGGGTTTGTATTCCAATGTATGCAAGATCTTGGTGAGTGATCTACATCATAGAATTAATTACCATTTTCAACCATGGGTGATCTCACAATAGTGTGTCCCACTTTTTGGGACGAAGGAAATTGGTCTTTCCAAAAAAAATTCAATTTTAATGCCTTCGTTCGAAGTCTCCTCTTCGCACGAACGGGTTAATTGACTTCGAGTGAAGTACCCTTCGTGGGTTACTTCACACAAAGACCCCCCTTCATGCGAACTACCCCACATAGGGTACTTCGCTCGAACACCCCCTTCGAGCGAAGCCGTTTTTGACCAGATTTTTTAAATATATTTTCGACTGCTCATTTCATTTTCACCATTTACTGTTGGAGATTTTGTGGACCTAGGGCTTAGAGAGAACCAATGACGTCTGGTATGACATCAACACATCCCAAGGTTTTTTGACTTCTTCTGATTGTTATTAGTATCTGGTACATACATTTTTCTCATTTTTTATTGTAAATTATATGTTTTATATTTATTTTAGTTAGTTATTTGTTTTAAATATTTTTTAGTTAGTAGAAATGTTAGAAAATCGTATTAGAATTTTAGAATATGTTAGAAAATTATAGTAGTATGTTAGAAAATCATAGTAGAATGTTAGAAAATATTAGAAAATTGTAGTAGTATGTTAGAAAATGTTAGAAAATCATAGTAGAATGTTAGAAAATGTTAGAAAACATTAAAAAATCATAGTAGAAATGTTATCTAATATGTTAGAATATGTTAGCAAATGTTAGAAAATTGTAACTTAGTATACATTAGAAAATATTAGGAAACCATAGTAGAATGTTAGCAAATGTTATAAAATTGTAACTTAGTATGTTAGAAAATGATAGAAAACCGTAGTAGAATGTTAGCAAATATTAGAAAATATTTACAAAACATTAGAAATCATAGTAGAAATGTTAGAAAATATTAGAAAACATTAAGATCTTATAGAAATTATTAAAAATTATTTGTTTTTAAATTTCTTTTAGTTAGTTATATTAGGAATCTCTCTCTCTCTCTATTATGTACATATGTTCTAGAGTTATGTATAAATGTTATTCATGTACAGTTATATGTTAAAATATAATCCTAGGAGGACCTCCTTAGTACATCCTAGGACCCTTTAAGACACTTAGAGGACCCCTTAGTACACCTTAGGACCGTTTAGGACCCCTATTGTGACATAAACCTCTTTAAGAACTCGAGTAGGACCCTTTAAAACACATAGGATGACCTATTAGAACTCTTTAAGAATCCCTAGTACCCTTAGACCTAATAAGACCACTTAAGACCTAATAAGACTAATATGACCTATTAATACCAATTAGTACATCCTAGGATCCTTTAGGACTATGAGTACACCCCTTTATGACCCCTATTGTGACATAAAACTCTTTACAAACCCAAGTAGAACCCTTTAAGACACCTAGGATGACCTATTAGAACTCTTTAAGAGCCCTTAGGACCCTTAAGACCTAATAAGACCACTTACTTGACCAAATAGGACCTATTAATAATAATTAGTACATCCAAGGACCCTTTAGGACTATTAGTACACCCTAGGTCCCTTTAGGACCCCTATTGTGACATAAAAATCTTTAAGAACCCTTAGGACACTTAAGACCTAGAATAGGACCACTTAAGACCTAATAGGACCCCTTAAGACCTAACTAGAGTAATAGGACCTATTAATACTAACTAGTACATGTCCAATAACCCTTTAGGATAATTATTACATCCTAGCACCCTTTAGGACCCTTAGTACACCTTAGGACCCTTTAGGACCCCTATTGGACATAAACCTCTTTAAGAACACAAGTAGGACCCTTTAAAACACCTAGGATGACCTATTGGAACTCTTTAAGAATCCCTAGGACCCTTAAGACCTAATAAGACTGGACTTAAGACCTAATAGGACTAATATGGCATATTAAGGCCAATTAGTACATCTTAGGACCCTTAGGACCTAATAAGACCACTTACTTGACCTAATAGGACCTATTAATACCAATTAGTACATCCAAGGACCCTTTAGGACTATTAGTACACCCTAGGTCTCTTTAGGACCCCTATTGTGACATAAAACTCTTTAAGAACCCTTAGGACCCTTAAGACCTAGAATAGGACCACTTAAGACCTAATATGACCCCTTAAGACTTAATTAGAGTAATAGGACCTATTAATACTAATTAGTACATGTCCAATATCCCTTTAGGACAATTAGTACATCCTAGGACCCTTTAGGACCCTTAGTACACCTTACGACCCTTTAGGACCCCTATTGTGACATAAAACTCTTTAAGAACCCAAGTAGGACCCTTTAAAACACCTAGGATGACCTATTAGAACTCTTTAAGAATCCCTAGGACCCTTAAGACCTCATAAGACTGGACTTGAGACCTAATAGGACTAATATGACTGTAGACACCCTAAAATGGACAGGCTTGTGACTTTACATTAAAAATACTAATTTTCATCTATTAATTAATGGTTTTTTTATCGTTAATTATTCATCTATTTTCCTCTAAATTCATTCCCCAAATCATCTAATCAAATTCCATAAATTAATTAAAGAATTAATTTTATTTAATTAATTAATTAACCTTAATTGATTAATTACTATTAATTAATTAATTAAATTCAATTTCCTATAGTTTAAATTGAAAGATTTAAACTTACTAATTAAATTAATTTAATTTCATTCAATAAAGCAATTCTAAAATCAAAAAAAGAATTCAATTATCTCACATGTTGAAAACTTTAATTACATAAATGAATTAAAAATTCATTTATTTTCAAAGAGATAATCCTTAATCAGATCACATGGGTTACTCCACCCATCTCTCCAGTTCACATGGGTAACTCCACCTACCTCTTCAGTTCTAAAAAGGTAACTCACAATTAGCTCTTTAGTCAACCAAACTCTATCTCCTCTCTCCCAGTTGGAGAGGTGGAGTTTATTGATGGATTCTCTAGTTCCCTTTAATCTCAACTGTTCATCTCCCTATCTCTGGGATTGATCTCAACTGTTCATATCATCCTCAATTCCTATATAATAAACCCTTCATAACCATTTGAAGGATCCAGGATTTCAAGCTCACATGCACCATTACTCTGTCAGCTTGGTTCTATCATTCAAGCCATCTTACTATCACACACACACTCACACACACATTTCAATTATCAAATTATCGACGCTCCCAAGTCATAGACACTACCCATGCCAATAATGAGCATTAAAAATAACATTTCAGGAGTAGAGAGAGACAATAGAAGCTTCAAGAAATTGGGTTTGCATTCATTTGTTTTCCTTTCTTTGCTTGTATATTTTATTGATACGTTAAGTATTCGTTATTAGTAGTTTTTGTATTGATTTCCCCATTGAAAACCGATGTTACTAACCCTCATTGTTGGAAAGCGAAGTAACCATGAATTCAAACTGCTTACATTTTATTGAACCTGACGTAAAGCAAACAGCCTGAATATCTCTTGCAGATAACAGATAGAATCCTTTAGCCTCGGCCGTACGGTTGTAGACCTCATTTTCCATCATTTTCTTGATATCTGTGTAATTTTGTAATTGCTGGTATTTTGCCACAATTGACGAAATAGTGCCGCAATTGACTGGTTTAATACCACAATTTATTACATGCTTTCGCATTTCTTTTCTGTCGTCTTCTGAGTCTTTGTTTTCTTGCTTTGTGCCACAAGTGTTGGTATTTCACCGCAATTGTTTTTGGATTGCCGTAATTGAATGAAAGCTGTCACAATTGACCGATCCAAACCACAATTGACTGTGTTTTGCCACATTCAGAAGTGCATTGCCGCAATTGCCTATAGTTTTCCGCAACTATTTGTTATTTACAACAATCATGAGTGCATTATCACAATAGCCTGAAAATTGCTAAATCTGAATTCAAAATCTCTATTTGTCTATCTGAAAATATGATACTTTCTTTGTTTCTATGCAGGACTAGACGAATCACCGAGAATAGAGAAGGGTAAGCCTTTTTGAGTATCAATCATTATTTTCAAAGTTACACTTACTCTCATTTGCTAACATTTTCTTGGTGGTGCTAACTTGTCTAAACAGAGGAAACTAAAATCAATTCACTTGTCAATTTGGGGTTTAAAAAGAAAATTATATGCCAAACATCGCAATCTCATATCTCTCAATTTGGTGCTTAAAATTGACGTAAGGATTAAAATTGAACAAAGGCAAAAAATCTCTCAATTTGGTGCATTAAAACTGAACAAGCAATCAACACTTACTTTTGGGCTTACAACTAAACACTTGTGCTTGTATGGTGGTTTAGCTTAGTTCACATTTCAACTTTGGGGTTTAAGCGATTAACCTTGTGTCTTGAGTTTTGGGTGCACTTGCACAATCTATTAGATTAAACACCTTTATACTTTTTAGAAAGGCATGTCCAGGGAATGCGCTTCTTCCTTGGAGGATGATCTTAAACCGGTAATCCTTCTGATCAGTATATAAACAAGACACAAACCAAAGTTCCATTTTATATCTAGCCAAGCTCAGGAGAGGTGTGTTGATGATAGTTTGGATCGGGTGAATATCCCTAAGGAGCCAGTGTGGTCAACTAGGCTCTTAAGTGAGTCACACACGTACAAACTGAATGGATAGATGCCACAGACTCTTACTACAACCTTTTTAATTAGAGGCCAACCCGGTTTACCTCTGAACATATACCTTATTATAGTTCAAGGGGTTGCAAAATTTCCCCACAAGACTCCCAACATATGTGTTCCAAGGTATTTGTGTAGTGAAAGAGATCTTCACTCCATGACAACAATACCTGGCAACGAAAAAAACACGGGCGCCTACGTCGTGGACCTTCGTGTCCTAGCATTGTGACACTTGCTGTGTGAGCTAACATACATTAAAGCATTGGGCCTATAATATTGTATTTTGAAGCCATTGACTTAGGTTAATCTGAGTGTTCATTTTTGAGACCTCGTGATAACATTGCAACTTGAAAACATTGTAGAACATACACATGTCAGTCTTCATTCTTCAAAACACATTGTCTTTTGTGCTTGTTCTTTGATCAGTTTTTAAAATGAAAAACAAACACCCAAACTGTCAAAATGAGTCAAATGTGTTAAAGTCTAGGGTTGTCAACATCGAACTACCTCACAAATCAGAAGCCTTGTTCCAGAAAATCAAAATTGTCAGACAGTGAGGCTTATTTTTGAGTCTTTTTCAGACTGTTTCCCCTTTACTGCAATTGCCCGTATTTTTCTGCAATTGACGAAAGTTTTCCACAATCATCATTTTTATTTTCCATAATTGACCTATTTATTACCGCAATCGGTGATAGATTACCGCAATTGACCAATTACTTTACCGCAATCGGTGGAGTTTTTCCACAATTGACTAGAGAATTTTTTTACACCTGTTCTGACCTAAAACCTTGAAAATACTCTCCATTTTGTGTCAAAGACCAGTGTCTATCCCAGAAAAATGCAAAGGAAATTGTGTGAATCTCTAAACATTAAAGATCATCCCTTATTTGAAAGCACGATTATTGTCCAAACATTGTTAGTTCAAAAGTTCAGACTTGAAATATCTTGATCCCATTATCTCAAACATCATCATTATCTCTATCAGTGACTTTGTCCCAGGCAAAGGTCAAAAATTCTTATTCTTACATCATAAAAAATTTGAGATCAAGATAAATCAACATCTGTCCTTAGAATTACCCTTGTCTAAAATATAACTCAGACTTTCCTATAAATATTATCCTTTTTTGTTTGCTTTATATCACTTGTTTTTAGTTACAAAATCTGGACCACACTATGTCTCAAACACCTCATGGAGGGCCTTACACAAGGTTGAAGGCTAGAAAAAAACCTGATGAGTCATATATCAATAGATTTCCCCACTTGGGAAATAGAGAGAGAGGACGATCCTTTCACAAATACCAGTTCTGCTCTATTCATTAAGAATCCCTATGGGTCATCTTTGTTCCAAAATGTCACAGAAGAGGAGCTCAAAGATATAGAGCAAGATTCCTATTCCATGCAAGTGGTTGATGGTGTTGTAGAGAGGAACCTTGAACGTTTCTTAGCCATGTTGATAAAGAAGGGAGTCAAACTCCCCGCTGAATTTAGTGTGTTGACCATATGGCCCAAAATCCCTCTCGTAGGTCAAAACACTACTCAACCCTCTCAAACACTACTTGTAGTTTCTCAAATCTTCCCATCCTTGACAACACCAACATTGGCACAGACGATGACCAATCAAACCAACCATGCAAACCAAGCAAGCACATATTCCATGCAAATCATGACAGGCTCCCAACTAAGTGCATGCATGGTCACTAGTATGCCTCAACCCTCAACCTTATGGCCTAGCCAATCAAGATCTCATGCTATGCCCTCAATCCCACCAACAAGAAGAAACCTTTTTCCACCATGCCACTACCATAGTCAATCCCTACTAGCCTTGGGGTCAACACATCATTCCCATAGGGATCCATCTCTACAGGTCTGACTTTTAGTCAATGCCCACCCAAGGTTACGCCTTTTCTCACCCAGCAACAACCTCAACCCCAGAAACAACAATCCCAGCTTTAGCAACAACAACAACCTCAACCCCAGCTTCAATAGCAAAAACATCAATCCCAGCAGTAATAACACCAGCTTCAGCAGCAACAACCTCAACCCCAGTAACAACAACCCCAACTTCAGCAGCAACAACATCCCCAACCCCAACAACAAACACAACTTAACCAACCTTGGGCCACTCACGTGCCCCCATTTCAGAATCGTGTGTTAGGAAATCAATATCAAGTCCCAAGGATGAGGTCCTATGTTCCTACTCAAGGGACACAGAGGCACAACCTCATACCTACTATAGCACAGAGGTACAACGTCACACATCATCCTTAGTCTCAAATAGACATGCTGATCCAACAAGTGCAGAACCTTCAAATCCAAATGATGGATGTGAAAAATCAAGGGAAAACCAAATCCTACACCACAGAGGATTTATACCCAAACCCCTTTGATCACTCTCTTCACATGTATCCATTCCCAACTCACTTCTCGGTACCAAAATTTGACAAATATAGGGGAAATACCAACCCTATTGAGAATATTTGAGAATTCTTTTCTAGTTGCGTTGAAGTCACACATGATGAGACATAATTAATGCAACTATTCCCACAAAGCTTATCCAGACCAGCAATGGAATGGTTCTCACATGTACCTCATGGAATTCTATCTTGGGGTGAGTTGGCCAAAAAGTTCATTGCTCACTTCCATCATAACATCGAGCGCAAGGTTAGCATCAAGGACCTTTGTGATATCAAACAAAAAGATGGAGAGTCTTTTGTAAGATTCCTATAGAGATGGAGGAATACTACAAACATAATAATGTATGATGTACCCAAGAAAGACCTAATAGTCATGTTCATTGACAATCTTATTCTAGATATGTCATTTACAACAGAATCATAGTTAGCTCTGAACTTTACACAACTCATCGAACAAGGAGTTTGTTGTGAGCATAAATTGGTCAAACAAGGTGTCCTTACATATCCTACCTAAATGAATACAAACAAAACTACAACAAACAAAGCTAAGTGGTGGAATAAAAACATAAAATGTCACCAGCGATGGTGTCATTGATGTGAAAATAGTCAACGATGCACAACCCAAAGTGTCACTGCAAGGTGCACCTGTGGCCAACCAACAACCTATGGTGCCCACTCCACAAGCATATAATCAAACTCAACCTCCCCCTTTCCAAGTGGCCACTGTGTCAAACAGTTAACAACAGGCTCAACGCAAACCATAGTTTCAGTTCCTGTAACAAGACTTCACACCATTAGGAGATTCGATAGAATCAGCTTTACAAAAGATGATACAATCCAACAATATCACTCTCCCAGAAATCAGGGAATATGAGCATGGTGCAATCAAACCAAGGTGGTATAATGATAATTATTTCTGTGAGTTTCATTGAGTGAAGGGACACAAGACACCCAATTGTTATCGATTGAAATACACTATCCAAGATCTGATTGACACAAGGATCATCAACGTAACAAATACCCAAATGAAAGAAATAACTGATCATACGATATTCAATGACAAATTTCATGATCATAATAAAGGGAAAACCTATGGGTCTGAGATAGTCAAAATAGGTCAACTACACTTATGCCAATAGTGATAACACTATAAATTGCCTAAATCCTTTAGACAGACATGTGGCTACCATCACTATAAGAGACCAAGGTAACAAATGTGTTGTAACCACGCATCATACAAGAGTTTTCTTTCAAGGAGCACCTTCCTCATCTACTACACCAGTCAACCCTCAAGCAACCTCAGATCCATAGACAAGCCTAGTGGATCAGCTAAAGTGCATGCCTGCCCAAATCTCCATGTTTGATCTCTTGCGCATATCTCCCCAGCATAAACAAGAACTTGACCAAGCCCTTTAGAAAGAAGCTGTCCCAAGGGACATAACCCCTGAGAGATTCCAAATGATGGTTAACCATATAGCAGCCAACAAAAATGCAACATTCATATATGGTGATGTGCCACCGCACAAACCCTTGCATAATGATCCCTTGTACTTTCTTGTCCAAGTCCACAAAAGTGCAATCCGTAGAGTCCTTATTGATGGTGGGGCTGGATTGAACATTTGTACTTTAAAGTTAATCAAGAAATTAGGCTACTCAGAGTCCATTATTGATGTCATAAGGAGGATCAACATCAAAGCCTACGATGAAGAGGAAAGATCCTCCAAAGGTATTATCGTTCTACCTATCTGGATTGGTCCAGTTGTCAAGAACACTCCCTTCCAGATCCTAGACCTAGAGTTGGGATACACCATGTTACTAGGGAGACCATGGATACATGAGATGCAAGCTGTACCCTCAACATATCATCAGTGCATCAAGTTCCCATACCAGGGGGAAGAAATCATTATTGAGGGAGATCCAAATCCATTCCAATACTGTAATGTGGTTCAAACCAGTACTGACAACCAGGTTCCCTTGAACCAAGAGGCAAGTATCCCATCGACATCAAATTCAATTCCTAAAGATATCATAAGAAAAATGGGAAAAATATCCATTGCTGACAAGGGATGTGGTGAATACAGCTATGAGGAAGCTTTCACTATCACAAACATGCCTCAGAGCCCAAGAACATATGTCATGCCACAACCATCTATTACAACAGAAGCCCCAGAACCTGTTCTATTTAGGTGTCCACCCATAACCTTTGTCAGATGGGGAGACATTGTAGAAGAGAACCCATTTGATCCAGATATCAATACATGGTTATATCAAGATCCACAAGAAACACTTTAACAACCCCTACCTGTATCAACCTTTGGAGCTGGCTATACAATGCTGCAAAGATTTGGGTATGATGGTACAATGAGTCTGGGGGCAAGACAACAAGGTTTATTGGAATTGTCTCTCCCGCCAACCCAGAGAAAAAAGAGAGGGTTAGGCTATGGGAAACAAAGAAAAAGTCCTATCACCCGAGACATACAAGTTGATCAAGAACAAATAGCAGAGTTACACTGGGGGAAAAATCTAGAACACATCTTGATAAGCAACATACTACAACAATTGTTGCCCGCCGAAGTGGGAACCTCTGAATCCTGATTAAACCTCAACCAAGCAATCCACAATAATAAGGGAAGTGAGATATCTGATGAGAGTTCTAGAAAAATTGATTCCCATGAGTACGAGTGGAGATCCCTTCATGACTCTGAACCTTCAAACCCATACTATTCTCCTTGGTCAGCCACCACCATACACCTTGACGATCTGTTCGACCAATTAACCATAGACGACCAACCCTATATCGATAAACATATTGATAGAAAATATTTAGGTGGTGCATCCACATCACAGTCTAGGTTTTTCAGAACCATCTCCATAGTCCCCTTCAACCAAATAGAGTCAACCCAACATGAGGGCCTATTTCTTGTACACCCAAAAATGATTGAGTGGGATCAACAAGGACCACATGATATGAATGTCTTTGAGAATGATGAGGCTATCGCAGACTTCATGGGACTTAGAGAGGAATGCCATCAGGAGACCATAAAGCATATTTCTCCATCGACCTCGACAGATCAACATACTTTGGGGAGGAATCTGGTCTTTCCAGTCATAAAAAACAATTGAAAAAGAAAAAAGAATCATCAGTAAGTGAAAATTGAAAGGTGGTTACTGGCACAAAAAATGATTAAAAGACTTATCAAGATGTATCTTCTAGTGAAAACCTCACTGAGGTGCTAGAAGATGGAAAGCAGGAACTCCTCCCCTTGCCAAAGGAAAACTCGACATTATTAGCAGAAGAAATAAAATAAGTCAACTTGGGTGATGATAAGAACCCGAAGAACATTGTTAGAAATTAATCTTTACTTGCATTATGTAAGTAGGAGATTCCTATGGAATCCCTACACCTATTTTGTCCTCTTGTGAGGATAATTCATTTTTATGTATTTTATTATCCCTTGGTTGTATTATTTAAATGGGATAAACCAAGGTATCCCTTAGATTCCTCCCTAAGAGGAAATAACACAAGTGGCACACACTTTATGAATGTGGCTCACATGCACATAGGAGTTACACTTCAAACTCCTTCCATCTCTACTTAAGAGATGATTCTCCTCTTTCTTTGTGGTAACACAAGCACTAGTTGTAGCATTTCGTCACTTCAAGTGACTTATTGTATGAGCTTGGCTCTTATTCTCTCTCTCTCTCTCTCATGTTCTTAGGCAATTTTTCCATTCATATTTATTCACGAGGGTTTTTTTATGCTTTTCCCCCTTCAAAATCTTGTCTCCTTGTTGCTTGAATCTTTGGTGAATGTTCTTAGTTTTTGCACTAATTCATGGTAAATCTTCTTACTCCTACTCATTGAATTAAACAATTTCCTGTCTCTCTTTATTTTTTATTATTATTATTTTAACGTGGTATCAGAGCAAGTTGGTTTAATCCATTTTTGAGTGTACAGGTGAAGGAGCTACCATATCTTGGAGCACTCCAAATTTTGGAGACCTCTTGAGAGAGTTTATTTCATGTTTTTTTTCTTACTAATCTTATTGAAAAAAAAAAACAAATTTGTGTGCAGGTTATTATATATTTATATTTTAGTTTGTTGCAGAACTATCCATTTCGCTATATCTATTTAAAATCTAATCTTCTTGCATGCAATTTTTTTTGTTTAACAACGTTCTTTCAAGATCTGTGACTATTTTGTTTCTAATCTCTAGTTTTTTTTATCTCTAGATATACATCTCTGCATGTTTATCAGCGTTTATCTGATTTCTAACCTTTTTCATCTTTGTTTATTCATTTAGCTTTGCTGGTTGTTTCATATCCCTGCATTTGTTTATTAGATCTTTTTGCTTATCTATGCTAATGGGTTCTTGCTTGCAGGGTTTATATTATTATATTTTATATCTATGTTTGTTGTTTAAAATATATCTTAGTTGCAGGTTTATTTTCTCTATTTCTGATTCTATATCTAATATTCTTATGTTCTATATACTATCTGTAGTTTTAATTAATCCTAGTTGCTCAAGCAAGAAGGCTGCTTACTCTTACTTCCCTCCCTATCCTTGCGCAACACTCTCCAAGTGCTGATCACCTTTCTCCTCTCCCCACGCCTCTTACCTCACTCAGTTGTTCACCTCTCACAACATTTTTTTTTCTGCGCAGCTAATATTACCTTGACTGCAGCTTGTAACATCACTTGTTACATTTGCAAAAACTCTTGGTGGACAGCGAGAGACTACACAACGTCAATTAAATGCTGAGAAAAAGAAACAGAAAGATGGTCCCCGTGTGGAGTCATTGATTAAGACATTATTTGTAACTCATGAAAAGATAACTATGGCAGAGGAAATGATGTGTAAAGTATTTACAGGGTTAGTTTAAATTTGGTATTGTTTATATTCTTTGTATCTGAACTTATATGCTAGCTTTAGATAGATGTATTTGATGAGCTGTCTAATTGAAAGGCAAAGGCATTGTTCTCCTTGGCTTGTCATTTACTTGCTAGCTAACTGTTAATTAGTGCTATCAGCCTATTTATGCATCATATAGTTTTTTTTACACAACATATAGCTTATTTCACAGCAATCAAAGCTGCTCAATCTGTCCATCTTGCTCCTCCAGATGCTCACGCAACATTTCCCTGTTAATTTTTCTATACTCTTTTAAAACTTCTTCCAAATTCTATTATTCTTGTGCAGCTTTTTCCTCTATCTTTGTTCAAACCTTGCTCCTCTGTCTCTATTTTTTTTTAATTCTTTCTAATATAAGTATCTTTGCAGATCACTATAACATTTTTTGGCTCTAATCTAGGTTACTTGCAGTGTTTATCATTTGATTCCATATTACTTGCGCAGCCTATGCACGGTTATTCTTACTAACTTTTTTTTGAATTTCCTGCAAATTTATCATTCGTTTCCTTCTGCATATTATCATTATCCTAACGTTTCTTTGTAGGTTTTTTTAATCATTTCTTGGCTGCACATTAACTATTTTTAATATATTATGTTGTCTTGACTGGTCTTTTCATCATTTCTTCTATCTTCAGCATCATTCTAACTTTGTTTCTTTGCAGGTTATCATTATTATCTGCAGATATACTATTATTATTTAGCATTCATTATTCTAACCTCTTTTACAGGAAGAATATGATCTTTATTCTAGTTATTGCAGTATTTGTTCATCATTTCTTCTTTTGGCTGTCATTTGCATCATTCTAACTTTGTTTTACATCGCAGATTATCAAATATTTTTCATATTTGTTCTCACTTTTATTTTTTTAAAACAAATTACAATTTAATTCTTAATATAATTTTAATTTATTTAACAAAAAAAGTTAAATTGATTTTCATTTTGTCTCTCTTCATATTTCCTTATATCATTTAAAACCCATTTCTAGTTTATCATTATAAACTTAATTCAATTGTTAATTTATTATTTAATTGTCATTAAAATTTGTTTCATCACTTTAACAAAAACTTAAATTTATTTGAATATTTAATATTTCTGGCATATTGATATTTACTAATCGCGTTAAATTAGTTTTTTGGATTCATCATTATATCTTGCAACTTGTATTTACCTTTATTTCAGTTAATTTTGATAATTAATCATGATAACATTAATGCCAAATTTTAAACTCACAAGTTCAAATTATTCTGTTTGGAGGACGCACATATCTATTTTTTTTAAATCTCGCCACCTTTTGGATATTGTGTCTTCACCAATTTTGAAACCAACATCCACCGCTCCTCAGGTTGACCATGATTCCTGGCAGTTGAAAGATGAGGAAGCATTTGGTCTAATTGGCTTCTCTTTAAATCTAGACTTATATCACCTTATCTCTAATTGTACTGAGGCTCATCAGGCTTGGCATGTCCTGGAGAACACATTTCAAACTCACCAAAACTCTACACTACACTGTGACATTATGTATCCTTTAAATGACTTTCCTATTTGGGATGACCCATGTGATGATGTTTGTTTTGGGGATGATCCCCTAGCTACCTATTTTCCTCATAGAGATAACATGTTACAGTTTGATG
>MU225585.1:1162579-1205572 GCA_018584345.1 Thuja plicata | reverse complement strand
TGTATTTTATTATCCCTTAGTTGTATTATTTAAATGGGATAAACCAAGGTATCCCTTAGATTCCTCCCTAAGAGGAAATAACACAAGTGGCACACACTTTATGAATGTGGCTCACATGCACATAGGATTTACACTTCAAACTCCTTCCACCTCTACTTAAGAGATGATTCTCCTCTTTCTTTGTGGTAACACAAGCATTAGTTGTAGCACTTCGTCACTTCAAGTGACTCATTGTATGAGCTTGGCTCTCATTCTCTCTCTCTCTCTCTCTCACATTCTTAGGCAATTTTCCCATTCATATTTATTCACGGGGATTTTTTTATGCTTTTCCCCCTTCAAAATTTTGTCTCCTTGTTGCTTGAATATTTGGTGAATGCTCTTAGTTTTTGCACTAATTCATGGTAAATCTTCTTACTCCTACTCATTGAATTAAACAATTTCCTATCTCTCTTTATTTTTTTTTGTTATTATTTTAACAAACATCTACTTAGCCAAATCACTCACCCCAGAGGAAAGAGAACAATTCATCAATTTCTTCAAGGAAAGGAAGATCAATTTTGCATGGTCCTACTCGGACATGCTAGGATTAGATCTAGAGCTTGTGCTACATCATCTCTTGTTGCTACCCAATGCCAAACCCGTCAAACAGAAGTTGAGAAAGATGCATCCTCATGTTGCATTACTAGTCAAGGTAGAATTGAAAAAGCTCCTAGATGCTAATTTCATAAGACCGGTCCCATACACAGACTGGATATCTAATCTGGTACCAATTTCAAAGCATAGTGGTCATATTCGAGTTTTCACAGACTTTAGAGATCTTAACAAAGCTTGTCCCAAGGATGACTTTCCTTTGCCTAACATCAATATAATAGTAGATCTAACAACAAGACATCAAATGCTATCACTCATGGATGGATTTTTAAGGTATAATCAAATAAGGATTGCACCAGAGGACCAACATAAAATGAATTTCACATGTCCTTGGGGCACTTATTGTTGGAACATCACGTCATTTGTTCTAAAAAATGTGGGAGCAACGTATCAAAGGGCCATAACAACCATCTTCCATGACCTCATCCACAAAACATTGGAGGACTATGTTGATGATATACTTGCAAAGTCAACGCTTAGAAAAGATAATATACAAGTACTTGGACCCATATTTGACAAAATGCAAGAATACAAGGTCTGTTTAAATTCAAATAAATGTGCATTCAGGGTCACAACAGGGAAGCTCTTGGAATTCATTGTGTCCCATCGAGGCATAGAGGTTGACCCAGTGAAAGTCAAAGCAATACTGGACATGCCACCACCAACTAACCTAAGGAAATTAAGGGGTTTACAGGGCAGGCTCCAATCAATCAGGCGATTCATAGCCCAACTAGAAGACAAGTGCCACCCATTTCAACATCTATTACACAAGGACATAAAGTTTATGTGGACAGAATAGTGTGAAGAAGCATTCCAAATATTCAAGGACTATCTACTCAAGTCTCCCATATTGGTGCCACTAGTTCAAGGCCGTCCACTACTTCTATACATCTCAGCAACTGAAACAACCTTAGGAGTGCTCCTACCACAACATGATGACCAAGGTAAGGAGAGAGCCGTCTACTATCTCAGCAAAACCTTGGTAGGATATGAGCTCAACTATACGCCAATTGAAAAGTCATGCTTAGCAGTGGTCTTTGCTTCTTAGAAGCTAAGGTATTACATGTTGAGCCATCAAAATAAGCTCATAGTGCACATTGATCCTCTAAAGTATCTACTAAGAAAAGCAACACTCACCGGATGACTTGCAAAGTGGGTAATGATCTTAAGCGAGTTTGAAATTGAGTACAT
The DNA here is from genome assembly GCA_018584345.1 of Thuja plicata. NCBI lineage: Eukaryota > Viridiplantae > Streptophyta > Pinopsida > Cupressales > Cupressaceae > Thuja > Thuja plicata. The sequence continues at coordinate 1,203,730 of MU225585.1, read as the reverse complement.
AGATAGAAAATCAATCAAAGGGCAAGTGATTGCGGATCAATTAGAAGAGGCACCTATTCAGGATCATCAACCTATCCTATCTGACTTTCCAGATGAGTCTATTCTTATACTACAATCGACTATAGAGATATGGAAGCTATATTTTGATGGGTTATGCACGAACCATGGTGCAGGAGTAGGGATAGTACTCATCACTCTAAACAATGATGCAATACCCAAATATTTTAGACTCAACTTCCTGTGAAACAAAAACATAGCCAAGTATGAAGCTCTCACCATCGGAGTAAAGATAACAATTCAATGGAGAATCAAGAACCTTAAGGTCTACAAAGATTCACAATTGGTCATTAGCCAAGTAAAAAATGACTGTATGACAAAAGATGAGAAGCTAATACCATACAGAGATTAGATGGACATGTTGCGCACTAAGTTCCAATACATGTTTTTCAAGAAAATACCAAGGACTCAAAATAAGGCTACAGATGCGATGGCTACCATAGCATTACTGATTGATATGCTAGGCAATGAAACCAGATTCTAGTTTTTAGTGGAGTAACTCATGATGCCATCACATCAGGCACCAATCATAGAATCATCGTGTGTCCTTGTTGGTCCTGAAACCCCATGGTACCATGACGTGTATAATTACCTCCAAATGAGTGTCTTACCTCCTGACTTATCTAGGAACCAAAAAAATTCCCTCACCTGCCAAGCCTCTAAGTATCACTTCCACAAAATCCCAGATAGCTGTGTACGAGGTACATGAAGGAATTTGTGGAACCCATAGAGGTGGCAACAACTTAGCTAAAAAGATCATTCGAATGGGATACTACTGGCCCACTGTACAGATAAATGAAACCAAATATGTATAAAGGTGTAGGAAATGTCAGATTCATGGAGACCTCATCCATGCACCGGCCCAAGAACTAAATCCTATCACTTCACCATTACCATTTTCTATGTGGGGATTTGACCTAGTGGGCATTACACCATCTTCAGCTACTAGACATAAATACATCATAGAAGAAACATAGTACTTCACTAAGTGGGTGGAAGTAATTCCCCTCACTTACATAACTAAAAATAAGATCTCAACTTTCATACTCAACCATATCATCTGTCGGTATGGAATTCCTCAAACCATCCTAACGGATCATGGTACACCTTTCCAAAAAAAAGATGTTGAAGATCTCTATGAACAGTTCCAAATCAAACAAGGGTTCTCTTCATTCTATTATCCTCAAGGGAATGGCCAGACTGAAGCGACAAACAAGACTATTTTGAAAATCTTGAAGAAAATAGTTAACAAATCAGGGCAAGACTGGCATTTACAGATTAGTCTTGCATTATGGGCATATAGAACTAGTGTGAGAACACCTATAAGAGCCACTCCTTTCTCCCTAGTATATGGATCAAAGGCAGTCCTACCTCTCAAAGTGGAAATCCCATCCCTAAGGACATCATTGAAGAACCTGATTTTAGATGAAGACTACAGAGTAGCAAGCCTCAGTGAACTAGAACTACTAGACAAAAGAAGACAAAATGCATTCAACCACTTACAAGGCTATCATAATCACCTTAGAAGGAATTATCACAAGAAGGTGAGGCCACAAAAATTTGAGGTAGGAGACCTCATCCTCATGGAAAATCAAAAGAACCAAGTAGAGAGAGTGAAACCAGGAAATTTTGAGCCTAACTCGCTAGGACCATATGTCATTGTCAACTCTACCCAGAGTGGGGCATACCAACTAGAAACACTAGAAGGAGATAAACTCCCTGGATACATAAATAGAATGTACCTCAAGAGGTTCTAGGCTTGAGGTCCCAATGGTTAAGGCCAATGGTTAAGGCAACTATCTACATATCCAAAAAATACCAAAAAAAATAAAAAAATACAAAATGTTACCTTGGTGAAAAACCTAGCAAACAAGTGCCTTGGCAACAAAAAAAAATCAAAAAAGAAAAAAAGTAAAGAGAAACAAAATTTCTCTCTTAGTGAAAACCTAGAAAATAGGCACTATTGAGTAGGTACCTTGGTGAAAACTTGGCAAATAGGTACCAAGTGTTCAAATCCAGCTTCACCATTAATGAACTCCAAGATAAAAAGCTTGAGAAAACTTCACATACAAGATTGACTACCCAAGATAAATCTAGAAGCACAATCCTCTCAGATCACCAACACTTATCCATGGTTAGTACTGGTCCACCATACTAGGGGCGATTCTAAATTTCCTAAAAAACCCCTCAAAAAATTAGAAAACTCATCAAAAATCCTGAAAGATCAAAATGTCCTGAAAAAATCAATCTTCATAAAAAATAATCAAAAAATTTCAAAATCCCAAGCAATAAAACCAACTCGGTTATCAACAAAGCAAAGGGAAATCATGCCAAGTAAATCAATGTCAATACCATGAGCTTTTCAAATTAGTATTGGGCCCATATGACATAGCTTTATCAATCTATCAAATCTATGAGCAAGCAAACTGGTGACCAAGCCAATCTATCAAATGTCACAACCATGATCTTTGTGAATTAGCATTAGGCCCATCTGATACAACTTGATAATCCACCAAAAATGATCACAATCAATCAATCAATCATATCAATCATCTTACACAGTGATAGATACACTCAAAATCAGACAGGTCAGTCTTATATGAGTCATCTATTACTAAAACCAGACACAAACAAGCCAATCAAGCCTATCAAAAGAGTCGATCCAATCAAGAGAATCATACTAAATCAAGGAACAATCAAAATGTTGACTAGGTCAGTTAGTCGGTCAGATGTTAGTCTATACTTCACGGTTATGTTCTTACGCTATTCTAGGATCCACCAAGTGAGGAGAGTAGCTATGATGGATCATGACTTATTTTCTTTGATTTCTATTTGTTGAATGTTCACTTCGATTTTGGGGCCATGATGATTTAGGATAAATGTGGTAGGCACTGTCACTTATCTAGCAGCCATGCAGTTCCATGATCTGAGCTTAACCCTGGGAAATAATTGAAAATTCCTTCTCTATTATCTACTTGTTTATTTACCAATAGAATCATAGTGGTATCCAGATGGACTCTGGGTGCATTAGATTTCTATCTTGGTTTTTATGGGCTTTCTTTTTAAAATCAAGAGTACACAGTGCTATCTAGATGGACTCTGGGTACATTGTAATTCTCTCTTGGTTTTTTGGTCTTTCTTTCCAAAATCAAGAGCTCACGGTGCTATCCAGAAGGACTTTGGGTGCGTTGGAGTTCTATCTTGATTTTTTTTTTCTTTTGTTTGGATTGTTCAGAGGGAAAAGTAGTATCCAAATGGTCAATATCTGGATTCTTTTGGCTCTCTTTCTTTTCAAATAGGGAACATAGCTGAACCCTAATGGTCAATATTTGGGTGCACTAATTTCTCTTTCTATTTGATCTCTCTACTCCTTCCGATTATCAAGAGGTCGTGGCGATATCTAGATGGTATGTGATCTTGATGCATTGGAAACTCTTCAAAATTTCATAAAAAGATGCAATGATGACAAAAATTGGAAACGTGACAACGACTTGGGTCACTCATCCATTCTATCAATTCATATCTATCAAAAATAAAAAATATTTTCTATTATTCCATACCTATCAAATCAAATCCTAGAGAACACATTTCCACTAACTATCTTATAGCTAACACATGCATTACTCAAATATTTTGTGCATAATAGATTTCATCCATTCTATTTAAGTGCATCAGAAAAATGAAAAAAAAAGCAATTGCATATATGGTAAATCATAATCACATGCATCCATAAGCATCTCTTATAAACATGCATTTCATTTCCACCATCCTACATACACATGTCAGTACCATAGGAAAAGTAAATAATCCATCTAAGAGTCTGTATAATAGAATCACATTGCATAAACATTTCAAACATCTAAGCACAATCATGTAGAACCATACATATAACAAGTAAATTGATAGCTGCATCTCATATAAATCAAAATATCTGAGTACAATGAACAGTCGCAAGTCAAGATAAAAGAAGGTGATCAACATGTATATATCAATAAATATCAGTGTGTCAAGATACAATCATTGATAAGCCTCAGAGTATATCAATGGAGCTCACTACAAAAATGGTCATGATACAAAAATAAAGTCTACAAATGTCAACAAGAGCTACCCCCACCCTTGCTGCTAGGTGGATGAGGGGGTGGCATATCAGACATAGGTCTCTATGATGGACCAGGACCACCAAAACCACTACTCTAAGACCACTGTGCCCTTCTTGATTTCTGTGAAGAAGTGAAACTAGGAACTCACTGGGCTGCAGGAATAACTGCCTCATAGTGACAATGCTAGTACTCAATCTCTCTACCAACCTCCCGACCTGATCTCTAAAGCTGATCATGAGCATCTCTCAATAGTAAATCTTGTACACTATCAAGATAGGCTCTCACCTCTGCCTGAGCCTGTCTCTCCCTTTGCTCTGCTATAGTAGCCCTAGCCTCAATAGTTGTAACCCTACTCTCTAATGCAGTGGTTTGTGCATCATAAGACACCACTCTGGCCTGCAAATATGATACCTACTAAGTAAGTCTCTTAAGAACAGAAGGATCTATGTCCATCCCTCCCATAGCCACATCCATATCACCCTCATCTCCTCTACCACCTAACCCCTCATCTCCCCTCCCCCTCACAATGTAGGAGTCCTCACTATCTGAACTATCCCCAGTACTACTGCCAGTACTGCTACTCCCACTAAAAGCACTAGAACCTGCAATCTCTTCATCCAATGCCTCAACATCAATATCCCCTATCTGCACATCCATGTCCTCTACTATAACTCTATCCTCCACTCTCAGAGCTAACATAGCAGTAGTGCGAGGATGCACTCTATGGACCAACTATGGTGCCTCCTCCTCCAAAGCCTCCTCATCCTCAAGGAGGGCGCTCAAGCCAACTCTCCTACCACTACTCCACCCACCCCTTGTCTGCACCCCACCACCAGCACCCCCAGGACAAGGATCATATCCGTCATCACCACCTCTCCCCCAACCTCCATCCCTACCACCTCCATCCCTGCCACCACCATCCCTCCCTTGACCCTGCCTCTGCTGTGGCCTCCTCAAGAGTCTATCAACAACTAGGTGAGAAACATCAGTTAGTGGCTCTGGATGAGATGCCTGCCACCATGCATCATACTATGGTATAGTGCTTGAAAAGAAACAAAGTTCAGACATCAGTAACATATACATGTTCAGCATAAAGGATTATCCAAAAGAAAGCTACGTCTAATAGTGCAGAAAAGATAACTAAGTATGGACACATCAGAACAAAGAAATACATCAAGCAGGGGCAGAATCAGAATACATACCAGCATCCATAGTAGAAGACCTCCAAGTCCTTGCAACATGCATGAGTCCCTAGAACTCGGTAAAAACTGCATCAAGAGGAATGACTGCACCCCAAAGAGTAGCATCTCTCGATCTATGATCGAAATATGCATATGAATCAGTAACATCATGTCTCTCCCTAAACTACCACAACACCCTATCAATGTTGTGGAAGTCTATGATATGCACGTGCCTACTGACATAGCCAATCAAGAACCTCTGCTGAAGACATAAAGGTAAATTCACATCCTCTCCATCCCAAACAGGACAATCTCTGTAAGGTCTCTAGATAAAGTATGGCATCATATCAAGCTACTGCCGCCAAAAAATCAAGTGTCCCATATGAAACTGAATGATGGTACTATCATACATGAATACATCTGGTCTCCCCGCGGAAGATCTTGAGCACCAACGGGCCTACACACTGCAATGTGCTCCCAAACCCCATATCTAAAGCAATGTAGCATTGTACCCAAGCAACTTACCTCTGAGGTAAGAAGCATAGAACATATGGAAGTACATGTGGGCCAACATGCATAGACCCCAGGCATATAGGGTATGATCTCAAACCATACCATGAAGACAGGCACTGAACCAAACAGAGAATTTGTGCTGGCGATGACCGGGACACAAGATCCTACAAATCAAACTACCTAACAATGTAGACAAGCTATCTAGACCCATCCCAAATATAGACCATGGGATATCATAGGGATCAGACATCCCAAGCTGATCCTGAGGTAGCCCAAAAATCTCAGACAGTGTAGTCACACCAGCATCCCGATCGTACTCAATAAGGCCCCCTGAATAGGAATCTGCAAGATGTGATAAACATCCTCTAGAGTGAATGTGCACTCGTCAATCGGTAAACTAAAAGTACAGGTCTTAGAATGCCACCTCTCTAATAAGGTGGAGATCAGACCCCCATTGGTCTTGATCTCAAGCATATAGCAAATCTAGTAGAGGCCTAACTGCCTCAGAATGTCTCTCTCAGCCTTAGTAACCTGAAAGTGTAGAACTAAACCTGAGGGTCTTGACTCCCTGCATTGAAGGATAGTCCCGGCATACTGCAAAACAATAGAAAGAAAAGTATCTGTAACAGGTCAAGTCAATTCATTATTGCATGTTAAAAAAGGCTTATCATAACAATTACGGCAATCCACAAGCAAATACGACACTTTTAAGGCGTTTGTGGCAAACAAACATTAATTGTGGCATGCAACTGATAATTGTGGTAATAAACACTAGGAACACGATGCACTTATCAATTGTGGCATGCAATCATCAATTGCGGAATTAAAACTGGAATTGCGGCATTGTTTGAAAATTTCAAAAGAGCAATAATTTTAAATACTCCACTCATCAGTTTCAACAAATTAACGCTCATGGCATGAATTTTTGATCAAATTTGTTGAGGGGGCATCAATACACCTGCTATCATTGGGCCAAGCTGAAGCAAGATCAAAACATAGAATCTTTGACACACTGCGACAAGCCACATTGCATCAAAGAGGGGCAAATGTAGACACCCTAAAATGGACAGGCTTGCGAATTTACATTAAAAACACTAATTTTCATCTATTAATTATTGGTTTTTTAATCATTAATTAATCATCTATTTTCCTTTAAATTCATTCCCCAAATCGTCTAATCAAATTCCCAAAATTAATTAAATAAATAATTTTATTTAATTAATTAAGCTTAATTGATTAATTACCATTAATTAATTAATTAAATTCAATTTCCTATAGTTTAAATTGAAAGATTTAAACTTACTAATTAAATTCTTCCAATTAAATTAATTTAATTTCATTCAATAAAGCAATTCTAAAATAAAAAAAGAATTCAATATCTCACATGTTGAAAAATTTAATTACATAAATGAATTAAATATTCATTTATTTTCAAAGAGATAATCCTTAATCAGATCACATGGGTTACTCCACTCATCTCTCCAGTTCATATGGGTAACTCCACCCACCTCTTCATTTCTAAAAAGGTAACTCACAATTAGCTCTTCAGTCAACCAAACTCTATTTCCTCTCTCCCAGTTGGAGAGGTGGAGTTTAGTGATGGCTTCTCCAGTTTCCTTTAATCTCAACCGTTCATCTCCCTATCTGTAGGATTGATTTCAACCATTCATATCATTCTCAATTCCTATATAATAAAACCTTCATAACCATTTGAAGGATCCAGGATTTCAAGCTCACATGCACCATTACTTTGTCAAATTTGTTTTAGCATTCAAGCCATCTTGCGAGAACACACACACACACACACACACACACACACACACACACACACACACACACACACACACATTTCAATTATCAAATTCTCGATGCTCCCAAGTCATAGACGCTGCCCATGCCAATACTGAGCATTAAAAAAAGCATTTCAGAAGGAGTAGAGAGAGACAATAGAATCTTCAAGCAATTGGGTTTGCATTCATTTGTTTTCCTTTCTTTGCTTGTATATTTTATTGATACGTTAAGTATTCGTTATTAGTAGTTTTTGTATTGATTTCCCCATTGCAAACCGGTGCTACTAACCCTCGTCGTTGGAAAGTGAAGGAACCACGAATTTGAACCACGTACAATGACCTATTAAGACCAATTAGTACATCCTAGGACCCTTAAGACCTAGTAAGACCATTCACTTGACGTAATAGGACCTATTAATACCAATTAGTACATCCAAGGATCCTTTAGGATTATTAGTACACCCTAGGTCCCTTTAGGACCCCTATTGTGACATAAAACTCTTTAAGAACCCTTAGGACCCTTAATACCTAGAATAGGACCACTTAAGACCTAATATGACCCCTTAAGACCTAATAGGACCACTTAAGACCTAGTAGGACCCTTTAAAACACCTAGGATGACCTATTATAACTCTTTAAGAATCCCTAGGACCTAGTATTGTAAATTTAAGTATAATTTTATATATTCAGATATTTATTTCCATTTTACATGCATAACATGTAATAAAGTAATTAATTATTAACACTTAGCTTTGACATGTTACATCTAGATGGTCACTCAGGATGTACCAGCTCAGGATGTACCTCACACTCCTGATCTTGCGACTATTTTTTAGACTGCTCAAACAGAGACATATCGACTTAGAGAGTCCATCCATACATTTGAGCCTGGTATATATAGAGATATTTGTATCACTGTATTGAGGAGTTTGGAGGATATGAATGCCAAATTGAGATCTCACTCTTCCTTCACACCATAGGTTATTGATAGTATTTATCGAGAGTTGAGAGCCAAGGTCTCGGGTGATGTTTCCTTGGAGACGACCAAGAGCCGTGTCCCTAAGGAAATAATCAAACAAGAGATTTTCCCATTTTATGAGGGGAAGCCCAAGGTGAGGGCATATCAGGTTACATGATGTGAGGTTCCTCAGATTTCATGCATGATATACCCTGGCTTTCTTGCAGCACATGGTCATTATCCTAATAATGACCAGATTCCATTATATTTTGCCTAGCAGTTGTACGCTGAGTTCCATTTGGGACTTAGGGTCAACTATTTAGATCTTCCTGGATATTACAGTTAGGGGCATGATAGAGTTGCTGACCATGATCAATATATTAGGGTTTATTGAGTTGTACACTCTCATAGACAATTGGTTGGGCAGAGGACTCTGGTAGTGGCATCGACGATGGCTGCTACTGAAGATAGAGTGATCATTTCTTCCTAGAGGGGAGTAGTCAACAAGATAGGGGAGATTTATTCTACAACCACCTCCATCACTTTCGATACAATGGGAAGATATATTTTGACTAGACCAAGTCGAGTAAGATCATCTTCTAAGGCTTCATCTAGTACTGTTGCAGGGGTCCGTGATGAGGCATATAGAGTTGCAGGTCTTCCTCCACCTGGAGAGATATCAACGCTTTCTAGACATCATAGTCATTTAGATGTGGCACTTTAATTTTTGGAGGATCTCCTGCAGTCATATTCTTATATTGTAGACATACAGAGGATCCTGGTATAGTCATTCAGAGATGTCATCAGACTTGCACAGGGTCCTGTAGTTCCACTGACATAGGACACACCATCTAGTCATGCACAACATAGTTCATAACACTTTGTAGAGCGCTCTGCACCCATAGATCATTCTGCAACTGTAGAGCCAGGTATACGGGTTGGATATGTACACATCACATCTGAGGGCCTAGACACATTTGATGAGCAGTTGTACAGGTTGAGTCAGTTGGACACTGGCACTGATGTTGGATCATTTATGGATTTTTTATTGCATCCTGGTGGTTCAGACTCTACAACACTCCCCTCCCAACTATACACACTCCTACACTCTTCATTACTAGAGACATTCAGGAATGGAGGTGGTGTGTGTGATGCAATTTTTGTTGATGATATGATGGTGCATCGTGCTAATGATCCTCTTGCTCCTGAGACCCAGGTATATAAAATTTTCTTTTCTCTTTTCTAGGAGTTTTAGTGAACAATTAATTGTAGATGTGTGTATTGATGTTTGTTCAATGTATACTATTTTGCAGGAACATTTAGTAGAGCACATTACCTCTAGTGTGGGCTCAGAGCATCTTCATATGAGAGATTCAATAGATGTGATACCTACTAGTGGTCATGTAAGTTCTGAATATATGTAAGTTTAAGCATGTATGTGTACACTTGTAACATGTATTTATATATTTTAATTACTTTACACAATATATACTATGCATGTATATAACCAACTATAGTACTAAATTTACGGGGGTCAGTTGCTACTTCACACCCAGAGGATGCTCGTGACACTTAGGAAGATCACATTACCTTTAGTGTGGGCTCAAAGCATCTTCATAGGAGAGATTTAGAAGATGTGACACCTACTAGTGGTCAGGTAAGTTTTTAAATATATGTAAGTTTAAACATGCATTTATATATTTCAAGTATTTTACATTATTATATAACCAACTTTTGTACTAAATTCGCAGGGGTCAGTTGCTTCTTCACAGCCAGAGGATACTTGTGATAGTGATATTGTTTTCCTACTAAAACCAATCTGAGATGAAACTGAAGATATTTGTATTTTTCGGAGCATAGTGTTACCTACAATGGATGCCAACATAAATTTTCTTGTAATGGTCTTATCTTTAGTTCAAGGTTGCTTCCCTACCTGGTTCAAACCTTTTCTAAGATTTTCAATCATATCAGTTTGTATGTCAACAACTTTTCTCTTCTTTGACGTTGTGTCTATACCCAATAATTTTAATGTACCTTCAAAATTTTTGTTTATAAGTACAACTAAGCAATTGGGCTTGTTCAAGTGTTTCAATATTATCAAATTTAGCCAATATTTCTCTTGCTATCGTATTCATTGACCTCTTCTTAGCAAGACATAAGGGTTGAACATTAGCAAGTGATCTCAAATTCTCCACATGCATCACAAGTAAATGATCTAAGTTTCTATAATTAATATTTCTCTTTACAGTTTGAGCTAGATTTATAAGTTCATCCATACCAGTAGGAGCACGTGACCCTGACCCTTCTCCAACACCAATTGCTTGAGCTTCCGTAGGGAGTGATCTTGACCCTTCTTCAATGTGCAATTCTTCAACTTGAATTAACCCTCCTACTTGAGCTTGTCCTTCACCTTGATCATGTTGATTGGGAGCTACATGCAGAAAAATGAATCAAATTAGAGAAAAATAAAGCATATAGGTCCATAAAATTTGGGTACGAGAAATTAGAGGTCTAGGTCCATACCATCTTTAGTTTTACGATAATATGCCAATTCATCTTCACGATTTCTTTGTTCGGTACCAGGTGACCTTTTTCTAGCAGATTTACTTTGTCTTCCCTTCTTGTTCCCCATTTCTTCTCTCCAAAAAATGTCTTCCAAAATATCAGCAATAAAAATTATCCTCTTCAAAAAATACTTTGATAGTATTTCTCCTCTCCAAAATTATGCCTTTGAAAAAAATACAAATAGAAATCCTTCTCCAAAAAATGCTTTTGTAAAAATTGATCAATAATAGAAAAAGAGAATTAACTTATTACAATTCGGTGAAAAATGAAAATAAAAATCTTTACTTTTATACCATTCAATTTTTTTTAAAAAAAATTCATAACTAGCCGACCTAGTTCGCGCGAACTAGGTTGGGTAAAATTGTGGTGGGGTGTTTCTTGTCATACTTTTACCATGAGGGTCTTCGAGCGAAGACCCCTTCGCACGAACCCCTTCAGATACCTTTGTGTGAAGGGGGTCTTCGAGTTAAGACCCCAAAATTGAAATTTTTCCTCGAGAAAAAAAGAAAACTCCAAAAAATGGCCTTTCAAGGCCTTGGACAAGGACCAAACAAGATGATTTTCTGAAACACATGATGTCCAATGATGCAATTCGGAGCAAGCTTTCTAATGTATATAATTTGAATACATATTGAGTTCATTGTCACTTTCAAATATTACTTTAACTAAACATAGGTTGGTTGGTCATTCAACATGTCTCTTCAAGGCTTTGGGAAAAATAGTGAATTACAAAAAATAATTTATGAAAAATATGTAGGAAAAGAGTATTTGTGTTACCTTTCTAAAAAAATTAAAAAAAAAATGAATTTTGATATATACAAATCAAGTTAGAGCGATCCAAGTGACCTTATGTCTAAATTACAGTTGTTGTCGCTTTAGAACTTAATAAACTATGAAATATTGACTCAAAATGAATGAAACCAATTGCATCATTTAGATATTGAATTTAAAAATATAATCTTGAAAGAATTACATCATTATCATATTTTAAAAGTATTATTCTAATCCAAGTGACAGTCACTCCTTAAAAACATAGTTTTTTCACACAAACCACTTTTCGAAGGAGAAGGAAAAATGAATTTAACTGAATTTTAATTTTTTTTTAAAAATATATTTAGAAACTAGAAAGAAAATTCTAAAAGACTCTAGTTTACATCATCTTCAAATTCCTAATATTTTTGTGGCAATAGGTGTACGAAAGTGAATTTTTTTCTTAGAATGTTGATCTCAGTGTCAAAGTTGGCCAAAAAGTGAGACACACTATTGTAGGACCACCCCCATAAATTTTGATGAACCCAACTCTCTTACACACTTTTGATTGGATATTTAGATCCTATTTTCATTATCTTCTTTGTATGAATATAGATCTATAGGTTTATTTATTTATAAAACTTATTTAGTGTCTAGGTCTACTTGTCAATTCTTTACATTACATGTTTGAATTGGATAGTTAGATGTGTCTTTCATAAAATATTTTCTTTGTTTGAATTGAATATCTCTTTCAAATATTAAAATTAAATTATATATATATCCTTCCTTGAATTCCATTATGTTATTATAACTTTGAGTCCTACTTATACAATTAGGAGAAGTCATAGACGTATGGGTTCCTTTGATCCCGAGCCTTCTTTCTTTCCGAGGAATCTTGATGAGACCAAAATGCATACTAGTGACATCAATCCTATCATGGATAAAAAATCTTCCCATTCTTCTCATGATGAATATGAGGCTTTAAAATTCCCTCCTATGCAAGTCCAAAATATTTCCAATGACTTTGAGAAATTTGAACAATGGTTAGGACAAGAAAACCCTAATCCCGAGGTCATTTTAGTTGTAAATGGCTTAAGAAAGATAATAAATAATGATGAACATGGTATTAAAATCTTGCATAGCATATCTCATCTCATTGATAACAATGTTAATCCTCTTGGATATTTTTCTCAAGAGCTAGGCTTCATTACACCAACCCTTAGTGTTGAGACCTCTATGCCTATTTCTACTTCAATTCCTAGCATCTCCATTTATGCTCCCCCTATCATAACAAATTTCACTCAAAATATTAACCCTACACATGTTATCATTCTTAGTCCTATTTCTCCTATTCCTTCTAGTGTTCCATGTGTTTTATTTCCTTCATTAGTGCCCACTTACCATAGTGTGTCTTTTTTATATTCAATTGTTCCTTATATCTCTCATAGTTCTCTAAATATTTCAAACATACCTCCTCTTACCATTATTTCTAACAATCCTAACATTAATAACTTGGCTCAAACCATGTCTTCCTTGAAATTTTTTTTTTCTTCAATGACTCAATCCAAGTTCAACATCCCTACTTGTGATAATGCTAGTCCTATCTCTTTGGATATCATTCATCTCGTATCTTGAAATAAATGGATATTCCTCATCTTGATGCCTATAATGGTAAGGGTGATCCTTTGACACATCTCAAAACCTTTCAAACCTTGTGTAGTGACTTTTGTAATGACCATAGGTTCATGGAAAATTTGTTTACTAGAACCTTTCGAGACAAAGACGTAAAATGGTATTGTTCTTTGCCTCCTTATTATATTGATTTCTTCTAAAATATTTCTAATGCTTTCATTAAACAATTTCAAAATAACATTGGTCCTAAAATTTCTTTGACTAATTTAATGCATTGTATTAAACAAGGTGTTATTGATAAAGTGACCGATTTCATTGGTAGATTTAAGCATTTGCATGCTCAAATTTCTTATATTGTGCCTGATTTTGATGTTCAATGCATTTTCATTGATAATTTATAGAAAGACATTATAGATAAGATTCTACTTTCTTAATTCTCTTCTTTTACTATATTATTTGTAGTGCTTCATAATTATCAATTGCAAGTGAGCCAGTTTGAGAGTACCGCTCCAATGACTCTGGTTGATAAGAGTGATGTCACATCAAACAATTTCAAAAATTTTAAGAAACCAAAGAACTTCATCAAAACCAAAAAATCATCCAACAATGTTGATGAGCAAGTGGAAACAACATCCAAAAGTGTGGCTCCTTTATTATCTATCTTTAGACCTACTCGTAATTTTACTTAGCTTTCTTAATCTTTGCATAATGTGATGTTGAATTTGATTAATGATAATGTGTGAAACCTTCCTCTTATTAAACCAATTGAAACATCCAAACCTTTTCCCAAAAATTTTAACCACAAAGCTTTTTGTCAATACCATCGTCAACTTGGTCATGATACTAAAAAGTGTTTCCATTTGATATGTGTTATCTAAGAGCTCATTGATTCCAATGCTATATCTATTGAGGGTGTTAATGATCAAGGAAAAAATATATAGCACCTCCTAATCAAAACCTCCAAATATATACCAATCCTTTTCCATCCCATTCAACCAATACCATTGAGTCTACCCAACCTCCGTCTTCCACTTCCACTCAGTTTATTGACTATGATGATAAAGTTCATTAAGCCAATCATGTTGTCAATATTATTGATCAAACCAAAACTAAACCTAAACCTGAACTTGAGCTTTGCATTACCTTTGACCCTACTTGGCCAATTAAAGAACCCAATGGTCCTCTCTATATGGTTGCAAAGGTTAATGACCTTCATTCTCGTGGGGTCCTTATTGACCCTACTTGCATGGTGAATGTGATAACTACAGATCATATGTTTAGTACATGATTTTAATGTGATTCTTATGATAAATTTGATGTCATGGTCCAAACTTGCAATGATTTACTTTATGCTTCCCATGGTTCTATTTCATTTCTTATTAAAGTTGGTGGTAAAGCTTTAGATTGTACCTTCATTATGATATGAACTTCCAATATATTTCAACTCAAACTCGGTCTTCCTTGGCTCACCTCCATGAAATTCATGGCCTCTCCTATTAATAAACATATGAAATTTCCTCATAATGGAGAAATCACAACTGTTAACCATAGCATCTATCAAATTTCAGTTCCTTGAGAGTATGTTGACCTTGATTTATTTTCACCTTCCATGCCTCAACCAACCGAAGCCTATCCCAATAACCTCTTGTGATCATATCAATCCTATAAGATCCAAAATATTTGTGAACTTAGAAAACCTAAGGATATTCTATCTATTTTCCCTGGACATGGACTTCTTCCTACACCTCCTACACATCTTATATATGTTTTTGTTCCACCTCCCATATCTTATAAACATTATTTCAATGTCATCTCTCAACCTAGTGTGGTTCCTTCCATTCTTTCCCCTAAAGAAGAAAATGACCCTATGTTGAGTGATCCTAAACCTCAACCAATTTCCAGAAAAACCAAACATATCCATCATGCCCATGATTGGTATTGTAAACATTGTGCTAGAGCTCACCAGCGTGATTTCCAAAATATTACTTCACATAAAACACACACTGATGCTTTGATTCTCTTTGATCAACCCATGCTTGAACCAAAGGAGGAATTTGACTTGAAAAAGATCAACTTGAGAAAACATGATAATGCTATCTTTATCTTAGATTCCATTACAATTAAAGATACTCTTGATGATGATGATTTTGATGCTAACAATGATATTCATGCTAGTGATGATGATGACATGTTTGAGCTTATCAATGTTAATCATGATTTACCAGCTATGTTTTCACAACAATTATCTATCACTCCTAGTGATAAATAAAGTGACCCATCTTTACAACATGGTCCTTGTTTGAAACTCGCCATTGTTCCATCTACTTTGCTTTATGTTTCTCCTCTTGCGAGTTTCCCACCTTCCCTAAACACTACAAATTGAAATGGGGGGGGGGCAGGTGATACACTTGACTATCTCTTGTGAGATAGATTTTATTTTTTTTCTTGTTTGTTGTAAGGTGATTACCCTATGATGTGTTTCATGTTATGTGTTTTGTTTAGATTTCTTTAAATGACCCTTCTTTCTCTGTAGGTGCAAGGTGATAAAGGAATTTAAATTTCATAAAAATTATTCTATTTGTATCTCACTTCTTCTATATGTTGTTATATTTTATGTCATGCATGTTTCATTGTTTGTAAATGTACCTTTTTGGTCTCCATGATGTCAGCCCAAAAAGGCTCTTATTTGTGACTCCTACATGTTATTCTTCCATTGTGCTTGTAGTTCTACTACCTTTGGGGAATGATTTCTGAAGACATATTTTGCCATTAGTTTTCAAAGGAATACAGTTTACTAGTGCAACCCAAAAATGTTACAAAGTGGAACCCAATAAGAAGATTACAGTGCAACCCAACAGAACAGATGACAGAGGAACTCGATAGACCAAAGAGCAACATGAGCACCAGTCTACTGAGAGACAATTAGAATTCTAAGAAACATGGATCTGACTTCCACGTTAGATAAAACACTTGTGTTTTATATTTAGCTTTTCTATTATCTTTAAATCCATTTCTTGAGGGACAAGAAATGTAATTGTTTTAATCAGTCTAACTGATTAGAAACATGCAAACTAGGAGATCAAGGTCAAGTTGTAAAACTTTGATCATAGAGTTATCATTGTAATATGTGAAACTCATTTAGGTCAAACACATTGTATAAATAGATATGTAATCAATCAGAACAAGTGTGTGATGATGATTGTAGCTGTGAAGCATAGCTAAAGATCAGACTAAGATTTTTATGTAGAAGAACAACCAAAGATGAAACCAGTTATCAAGAACAAGAACCAAGGCTACCGAGAAGAACAGAGGTATTGATCAATCATTATAGGTAGTAAATATACATGTAATATTTATTAGATATGTAATAAGTAATTCTAGATTGCATATACTTAGGTCAATGAATATTAGTGACTACATTCTAAAAAGTGTAGCAAATAGAAGAAATCCTTGAGAAAGGTGGATTTAACAATCCTTTGTAAATCTCTTAACTGAGTGCACACTAAACAGTGTTGCTAAAGCTCTTAACAGAGTAGACCTTAACCAGTCTCTACATGATACTCCTAACAGGGTAGATCATTATAAGTGATCAAAATTGTAAGCCTTAATCAGTCCCTTCCATTCTGCAGATAGTGAAGCTTTGTGGGTTTCATCCCCACCGCAGTTTTTACCTTCTAATAGGGGTCTCCTGCATTACCAAATCTTGTGTTATATGTCAATATATTTCATGAATGTTTCTATGAATTTTTACATGCTTATTAAGATTATGATTTGATATAACATACACAAAGATAGAATAACATATATGGCTGGTAATACAATTGATTACTAAAAGGATTAAGGTTAAGTGTTAAAAGTTTTAAGGGTGCTGATTCACCCCTCCCCTCTCAGTACACACCATTCCATTATTTCCAACAATTGGTATCAGAGCTAGATCTCTTATTTGGAAAAGTTTAAAAGACTTAAGGGCCTATTTGTTTCTAGGAATTGACTAGGAATTGGCATACCCGCATGCTGGTATTGTCGAATTCAGTGTTTGGTTCCAAAATGAAAAATAGGAATAGGGTTATGCGAATTCTAATTTTGGGTCTTTTTGAGCATTCCACAATTCCCCCTTAGGACTTGGAATTGGAATTGAGAGTATTATTTTGGGAAGGAAAATTCATTCCCATTTTGTGTCAATATTATATTGCTATAAGGATATATACACACACACACGTGTGTGTGTATATACATGTGTGTATATATATACATGTGTATGTATATATACATATGAGTGTATATACACACATGTATATATAGTATAGATACATGTATGTGTATATACCCTTGTGTGTATATATACATACATGCATATATATAGTATATATACACATGTGTATATACATATACATATGTATATGCACATATGTGTGTATATACACATATGTGTGTATATACACATATATGTGTATATACACATGTATATGTATATACATGTGTGTATATATGTGTATATGTGTGTATACACACATGTGTGTATGTGTAAATATATGTGTGTGTATATACATACATGTGTATATACACATACACACATGTGTATATATATACACACATATGTGTATATATACACACATGTGTGTATATATACACACATGTGTGTATATGTGTGTATATACACATGCACACATGTGTGTGTATACACATATGTGTGTGTATATATGTGTGTGTATACATGTGTATGTGTGCAAACACAAAATTCCAATTCCAATTGTAGTTGTGTGGAACCAAACGCAGAATTTGCATCTTCTCAGTCATCTTCCAGGTGAACCAAACAGGACAAGCCCATATTCTAGAATTTGTTTTGTGAATAGCAGAATTCCAGAATGGATTCAATTCTAGAATTGGCAATTCCAGCATGCACAAATTCCACGAAACAAATGGGCCCTAAGAGAAAAGATCATACAATGGAAAGGTACAAGCAAGAAAGGAGTAATGAGAATCATAAGTTAGAGATACAGATCTTCTATGAACAATATAAAGAAGCTAGAGTCAAGATGAGACAGTTGCTGGATGAAAGAAAGATTATGGCATCTTGCTATAATGAAACAAACTATCATGAGGAAGAGATACCTGATTTATTTGAGTCTTCAGGATCTACATCAAGCAACACATTCAACACATCTGAAGGAAGCATTACAAACCTAAATGAAATCAATGAACATCTGACTGATCAAGTAAAATCAGTGCAAATTGGTCAAGAGGTACAGATGGTAAGAATGATTGAGGTTATGAATAATGCTGGACAACCTGAGAAAGAAAGAACACTAGAAATTGATGATAGAAGGAATATCATTGAATAACTACAAGAGAAAGAGTCAGAAATACAAAGACTTACTAAACATCATCATGATATCACCAATCAAATTATTCTTATGAGTCAGGAGGAAAACTGAATGAACATAGAACTGAATGGAAAGATGGAAGCTATTGGTGAGATAAGAGAAGAAAATGAAAGACTGAAGCATGAAGTTAGAATTCAACAACAACACAATGACATGATCAAAAGAGCTGAAGAAAGCACCAAAAGGATGGATGATTTTTTTGATGGATAAAGAAGAGTCAACAACAATACCGGACTCGGGTATACCGAGAATGGATAATCACCATACCAAGCTGATCCAAAGAATGTCTACACAAATCCAAGACCAAGAAACTCTTCATGCAATTATTGTTGAAAACTAGGCCACACATCAAATGTTTGCAGGAGCAAAATAAAAGGTATTCCTAAATCCACACCTTCATTCATAGGAAATTGTTATAAATGTAACAAGAAAGGACATAAAGCATATGAATGTAAATCTAAGGTGAAACAACCAAAGAAGTAAAACTACATAGAAAAATACTGTCCAACTTGAAAAATGCATGGACACACATCTCTTGAATGCAGGAAGAAGAAAAAGAAAGCATGGAAGCCTAAAGAAAATGAAACTTCTTATCAACCGAAAAGAGTCGATAACTCATATGTTTGGGATTAAAATACATGGAAAAACAATACAACATATGGTAGATATGGACACATAGCTAAAAAATGTATGAGAAAATGGATGAGAAAGTCTAGGAGTTGGACTAACCCTAGAATGGCATGTTTACACTATCATAAAGCTGGTCAACTAAGAAAGGACTTCAGAGACTGAGTGACAGAGACAATCACCTTTGCCAATGGAAACACCATTGAAGACATCATGAAGATGAGAAACAAAATGTGGAGGAAAGATACAAACACTGATGATGCTAGACCAAGCAATGCAATTGGTGACACTGTATCCAATGGATCTGGTGACATCACCACCCCCACCTAAGATGAACAAGTAAGTATGGAACTGCACTATACTAACTTATAATTTACACTAGTTCCATTATACATAGTTAAAATGCCAAATCAACAATATTAAAGATGCACTATGGTATTACTTGTTATGATTCTATGAATTAAATCTCATCGGTTAATGCATACCGAAAAGCATCGGTTAACATACAAAAGCTAAGTTGTCAAAGAATACCGAGAATCGTCAGTGTACATATGAAAATCAAGTTAATCAATGTAATCTGAGGCTCGTTGGTAATCATGTAAAATGTATTGAAGACTTCACCACTTCTCGAGCACCATCGGTAAACCTCTGAAAGGTCAAGTAAGTTATCACTTACCCCGAGCTGAAAGTTTGAGTGTAACTTGAGAAAATCTGTCTTCGACACCCGAAAAGTGGGTAGAGCATTAATTGCTCCCCCGAGGGCATCATCTATAAATATGGTGACAAATGAGCTCATTATTCACAAAGTGATTAAGAAATGGAGTAGAGAAAAAATAGAGTGACTAGATTGCAAAGAACTCTAAGTAGATTCATGGCATTCAGATTCTGAACAACAGTAGCTACAGAAGGTTAAAGTAAGTAACAAAGATCCCCAAGCTCACTGTTTATTTTATGGGAAAATCCCTAAATTCACAAAATCATGGAAACCACTTCCTGTGCAACCAAGATCAAGAATGCTAAGGAGAAGAAGGTTAATATGATCAAGAAATCCACTTGTGAAGAACCTAAATATAAAATTTGTCCATAGGTTTCCTTGCAACTTGAAGATGCTAGTGCACTCTCCAGCATTCCACCTAGGGTTTTACTGATTGAGGATGTACGAGCCTACATACATTGAAAGATCACCGAGATAGGAGATCTTGAGGTTGATCAATCTTACACAAAGCTTTGTATAGGCGAAACCATCAAGGAGAAACACAAACACATTGAGGTCAAAGGGCTGACATGTTCCCTAATGTTCCCGAGGGAGTTTAAGACTGAATGGATTCATATAGTGCTGAGGAGAGTGCACGACCAAAATATGTGGCTAGATGAGCCAAAACTAATCACCAGAGATGTGATACATGTTGTTACTAGTTATCCTATAACTGACAAGGGCAAGGCTCTCAAACACCTTTCTCTTCTTGAGATAGAGAAGATGACAGGTGCAGTATGGGATAATAGAGGATTGAAGGTTAACACCATCACCAATCCAGAACTCAAGTTCAGTGCATGTATACTAGGTTGTACAAGATATACCAATCCAACAAGTTAAAAAACATAGCATGTGGAGTAGTTGACACTACCCATAAGATTGTAAAGAAAGGTCTGCAATTGGATCTATCTGAGCTTCTACTAAAGCAGTTAGATGAAAACATGGGGACAATCAGGTCTACAAAGTCAAATTCATGTAAGTTCAGATCAATTTTTATGTGTACAGTTTTCTATTTCCAAAACTTCTTTCTATCCATAGGAAATGTCAACTGGGATAATTCCTGACCAGTGACTATTCAAATCAGTGAATTCATCAAGTCACTAGGTGACAACTTTGTATCAGTTATGGATGAATACTTCACTAGATTTAAGGAAAGAATGCATAAAAGAATGAGGATACCAGAACAACTGGTATAAAATTATAAGACTAACATTTGCTTTATGGTGGACACTAATTACACCTATATCAAGCCAGTTGTACTAAGGATAGCATGGTTAACACCACTTGACTATGAGGTCAACATAGATCAAGCCACCAATGCCATTGAAGCATTGATTAATGAACAATTGGACAAGTCACAACCTAGGCTTGGAACCTATGAAGAAGCCAAGGAAAGAATAAAAATAGGCTTAGTTGTGAAGAAGATTGACTGGAAGAAGGAAAAAATGGTCAAGACACTGAAGAAAAAGTTGTCGGTAAATGATGAATAGTCAGGACAAAAGGAAGACATCGAGGGATAGTCACCCATCGGTGAAGAAGAAGAATTGAGTGACTCTAAATCTATAGAGTCTGATGCACCACCACTACCACCAACAAAGAAACCAAGGACTACTGTTGCATCTAGGACTAGAATTCAGACAACAAAGGATGTAAGGCCTTCACCGGTCAAGAAAGGACAAGTGAGGAAATATAAAAGGAAGCCTCAAACAGGGAAAAAGGCATGAACAAAAAGAAGGAAGTTCATTAGAACCAACTAATATTTAGAAGACACTGAAAAGGATGAACAACCTATGAAGAATAAGTTTCCTACCACAATTGATGAGGTATGTGCATCAATAATTAAGTCAAGTTTAATAGCTAACCCCAAGATTAGAAAATGGCTAACTTTGGATCCCAAGGACCAGAACAAGATAGAGGAGGCAATCATCACAATGATTAGTATATTCAAATATATACCTATACAATTTGAAGATAAGATGCCATAAGAACTTATGGATAGATTGTCAGCAAGGTGGACATATGCATTAAAGGAAGAAAAATAGAAAAGGGAAAGATGCCTAGTTTCTATTATGCCACTCGAATCTAAGATGGAAGAGGTTGAAGAAATGACGAAATTGCATTCCAAAAGGTTCTCACCAAAATTAAGAGCCTACAAAGTGCTACAGGGAAACCTTATTGATCTTGATAGAAAAAGCAAGGATGAATGGAGGAAAATACTTGATGTACCTAAAAAGGACACAAGTCCCAAGCCACAATTAGCTCTTACCGACAAGCCACACAATGAAGAAGATCAAGCTAAACCAAGCTCAGAGCACATTCTAACAAATGATGTTGAGGATGTTAATGAAGAAGCATTGAACATAACAACTAACAAGGACATGGACACTGTAGATGAAACATTCCCTGATAATACTATCATTGACATACCGGAGAAGATCCTGTAGACAAGGTAAAGAAAGATGAAGATGTCACTGTTTCCCCAGATCAAACTAAGGAACAAGACACTAAAACAAATGTTGTACATGTGAATATACCAGGCCAAATTCCATTGTTGATACAGTTTATTAACATAATCTCACAAAAGGAAAACTCACCCGTACCTAATGCAAGCATACCCGATGATAAGGGTGCAGAGGAAAAGAACAACACAACTAGAGAGAAAAATGTAGTTGATGAAGAATAAAAAGAAGCAGAAGGAGGACAAAAAGGAAAAGGTGAAGAAGAGAAACAAAGTGATACCACTCCTAAGGATACCAAAAGAGATGTTGTAGATAAGGAAAAGGTTTATGTGGAGACATCCACTCTTAACCGATAGGTTGACACTGAGAAACAAGATACAGGTTCACATACTCCAAAGCCTTCACCAATCATATCATACCAAACAAAGGAACTTTCTATGGTACTGCATACAGTTCCTTCCACAACTCTATCAAAGAAGAGGAAGAAAAAGAATAAGAATCTAGTTACATTGGATGAAATTATTGAGATACCAACCTATGATCCAAGGACATTGGATCCAGAGGCACTTACAAACCATGCAAAAATTTGCAGAAGAAAAGCTATACAAGATAAGATTAAGAAGGAAACAAAGGTCACTCAGGTACTTGAGACAACAAGGGATATTCTTCAATAGATAGTACTAGATACAAAAATTGATAAAAATGCTTCAATCATTGATCAAATAGCCGTTCTTACCAACGCAATCCAATCATAGAATGTGGATGCATAAAAGACAATAGAAGAACAAGCAGAGCTAAAGTATCAATACAAATTGACTGAGAAAATCAGCCAAGAAGTGGCAGAAAACAAGGTGAAGCTATCTGAACAAGTAAGTGAGTTAGAACCTATCATTTCAAAAGCCATAACCTTAGTTCATAAGTTAAGAACATTAGAGAAATTCTCTAAGGAGAATAGTGAAAAGATTGCAAAACTAGATGCAAATCTTACTTCTAGTGCTCATAGTCTCTCAACAACTGACAATGCAATTGATTTGCATTATGAAAAGGTAATAGAAGCAAAGAAGTTGAGACTTTAGATTCAAGAGGTAGAATCACAATTCAGAGATGAGGTAACCGAGATACAAGCTCTACTACTACCAAATCTTACACTACTGCAGCAACATATGACAATGACAAAACAATTAATTGCCACCCCAGAGATGTCTGTCACCAACAACATCTATGACATGCATGCAACGATTACATTGGAGAAAATGGCCCTTGAACACCTTCAAGAGAAATTGGAGAAGATGATGGAGGACATGAACAACTCTCATTCCCACATTTTTGACAAGTTGTAAGTAACTACAACTTTTCCCTTACTATCAAAAAAGGGGGAAAATGATATGTATAGGAGGAAAATGAAAAAGGGAAAATGATATGACAAAAGGGGAAGATAAGGTGAAAATGTAGAATAGTATAAAGGCAAGTGTACATACACATACATATACTATACTAACATTATACATAGGGGAGTCATAATGATAAGGTAAATACATGGTGTACATTACTAAACATTTTAGTAGTTTGCACATATCAGTTTTTGATACTAATGTTAAAGGGGGATATTGAAGAGATATTTTGCCATTAGTATGCAAAGGAATACCGTTTACCAGTGCAACCTAAAAATGTTACAAAGTGGAACCCGACAGAGCAAACCTGACAGAGGAACATGACAAGAAGATTACAGTACAACCCAACATAACATATGATAGAGGAACCTGATAGACCAAAGAGAAACCCAAGCACCAGTCTACCGAGAGACAGTTATAATTACGAGAAATGTGGATTTGACTTCCATGTCAGATAAAACACTTGTGTTTTATATTTAGCTTTTCTATAGCTTTAAATCCATTTCTTGAGGGACAATAAATTTAATTGTAATTGTTTTAATCGGTCTAACTAATTAGAAACATGCAAACTAGGAGATCAAGGTCAAGTTGTAAACCTTCGATCATAGAGTTATCATTGTAATACGTAAAACTCATTTAGGTCAGACACATTGTATAAATAGATATGTAATCAATCAGAACAAGTGTGTGATGATGATTTTAGCTGAGAATAATATCTAAAGATCAGACTGAGAGTATTATGCAGAAGAACAACTAAAGATGAAATCAGTTATCAAGAACAAGAACCAAGGCTACCAATCATAACAGAGGTATTGATCAATCACTATAGGTGATAAATATACATGTAATCTTTATTAGATCTGTAATCATAAATTCTAGATTGCATATACTTAGGTTAATGAATATTTTTGACTACATTCTAACAAGTGTAGCAAATAGAAGAAATCCTTGAGAAAGGTGGATTTAACAATCCTTTTTAAATCTCTTAACCAAGTGCACACTAAATAGTGTTTCTAAAGCTCTGAATAGAGTAGACCTTAACCAGTCTCTACATGATACTCCTAACAGGGAAGATCATCAGAAGTGATCAAAATTGTAAGCCTTAACTGGCCCCTTCCATTCTGCAGATAGTGAATCTTTGTTGGTTTCATCCCCACCACATTTTTTACCTTCTAATAGGGTTTTTTTGTGTTACCAAATCTTGTGTCATGTGTCAATATATTTCATGAATGTTTCTATGAATGTTTACATGCTTATTAAGATTATGATTTTATATAACACACACAAAGATAAAATATCATATATGGTTGGTAATACAATTGATTACTAAAAGGATTAAGGTTAAGTGTTAAAAGTTTTAAGGGTACTGATTCACCCCTCCCCTCTCAGTACACACCATTCCATTATTTCCCATAGATTTCATGTCATTTTGATATAAAATCTCATGTATTATCATATGATCATACTGACCCTAGAGTTAGTAGATCCCTTCTTTTTTCTCTTTTATTATGTGCTTATTTCTCTTGACTTGTCCTTTCTTGGGGGAACCTCATAGTGAAAACATTTCTTGAGGATGCAAGTATTCTTTGTTAAAGCCATTGCTCTCATTAAGGTATTTTCAATCGCTTTAACATGGGAGCATACACTCCACTCCATATTTCACACTTTGCACACACATACACAATGGTTCAATTCATCCTCTCACATGGATGACCATGAAGACAATGATTTCCTTATGTTCATCCTTTTCATTGGATCCCTTAATGGAAACAAGGCTTTCCTAAAGGAATAATCATTCTTATTTTTAATTCCTATGGAGACAATTCTTTCCTTAATCCTAGTCTCTTTTTTTATCCCTAAGGAGACAATTCTTTCCTTAGGCTTGATCAATTTTCTTGACCCCTATGGAGACAATTCTTTCCTTAGGCCTAATCATTCCTTTGTTGAATCTCTTAAAAGAGAAAATTATTTCCTTAAGGACTGATCATGTTTGATGGATTGACTAGCATAACACAGCTTGCTAGATCTTCAATTCCATCTTTTTCCATATTTTCCCTTTGTGTGGTCCATAATAAGACAATCTCTTACTAAGCTAGTGATCACACTTTTCTCTCTTTCTTCCTCTGTCTTTCGATTGATGTTTCTCTTATCTTGGTTTTGGATTTGATGAATACTTGAGTCACTTGGGGGATTGATGTTTTTGTGTCTCCTTGACCTTGATGAGATTATTCTTATGTATTCAATCTACTTTACTCTGAGTACGAGTTTGTCTCATGCTCCTACTAAATTGGGGGATAAATGTACCATCCTAAAAAGTTAACACCCATAATTGGATGACTTTAGGACCTATTAGACCCCATTTTGGTGATTTCAAGGTCTGAATGTCTGTTATGCTTGATCACAACAACCCAAATTTTCTCCCCCCATTTCTTTTCACCATCCCCAACATCCCCATGAAATTTGAGCCCATTTTTCTTGGGACAAGTTGACTAGATGACTTGTCCCTGGGATTTTTGGTTCAAATTTTTCCCAGATCTCGATGCGGGGGTCTTCTTCTTAAGTTTTCAATTATGGTTGGCCTAGATCAAATTTAAATATCAAATTCACTAGAAAAGGACCTCTTATCTCCTCATTTTTCATAACATATTCAATTTCAAGCTATATCATAATCAAGTGACCAAGATTTGAAGAAAGCAAGAGTAATTGAGGATTTGGATTCAAGATTTAAATGCAAGCATCCAATTCAAGATCTCCAAGTCTCCATTTCTTCAATATTCATTCAAGAAAAGGAAATCTTCTCTAATTGATACACGTCTCTCTCCCATGATGGAAAAGTAGAGGAATTCTCAATCAAGCAATGAGATTCATCCATCCATCTCTCTTCTTCTTTGCACGTGGTTATCAAGCATATCAACATTAAAGATCTAGGAGTGGAAATCATAGATCCATGAATTTGTGAAGGAATCCTTAATTATACATTTCATTCCAAGGTCAACTCTTTGGATTCCAAGAACATTCAAGCATCTTCATAGATTTGAGCGATTACTACATCCGTTCATGAGGGTTTCATACAAGGTGAATCAACAATTTACTTTATTTATTACTCTCCTTTATGAAATTTATATCATATTTTAAGGTTGATTCCTAAACAAGGGTTTGACAAGGGCAAACCCCTTTCCATAACCTTTTCCCCCATTTTTATGTTTGCATGAATATGTTGTAGATCTGTGATTCTAGATTTGGGTAGTATACTTGTAGTTATAGAATCAAGAACACTTTCATCAAATTTTTCTAGGAAAAAGTGAACCAATTAATTTGTTCCAAAAAAATTGACTTGTCCCTGCTATTTTTTAGTGAAAATTTCAGGACAGACAGCTTCAAATCCATGTTTTCCAGATCTGCAGTTATTGTAGGATCCAAGATTCAAACGACGGTCAAATTTAGGTTTGAAGTTCTATCTTCTCCATATTATTTCATGGTGTACTTATTCTTCCTTATTTTACTTTGCACTTACTTTATTAGATTAGATCTATCCTTTATCACATTTATCATATCACACTCATATCCTCTTAGGAATCCAAAACCCCCTTGGTCATAGATCTCTCATTAGCACCTTCCATCCTTTTGGTTGTGCTAATCTGATTTTTCTTAAGGGTGGGTTTGTATTCCAATGTATGCAAGATCTATGTGAGTGATCTACATCTTAGCATTGCTCACCAATTTCTAACATACAATAATATGAGTATTTACATTTAAATTATAGTGAAATAATACACATAGACTAAGATAGAGTATGAGAGAGAAACATAAAAAATATAAAGGGAAAGAGACATATAGAATTATTTTTTTGATTGGTTATTTCATGCCAACAATCAAAGAATGACATGTTTATTATTGGACAACCATATTAAGATTCAAGCAAAAGCTCCTTAATAAGATATTGAACTCAATAATATGTATTTGTCAAAATATTTCAAATCTAAATAAATAAAAATTGGTATAGCATGATAATTGCACCATCACAAACTAATCCCCATGGACCACAAGGCTACACCCAAGTGGTCACCCAAGTGATGAGCAGTGGGTGTAGCTTATCTACGCCTCAATATTTTCAAGTCAACATGGAATCACAATTTTTTTCAAACTTTCACACCTTTTCAATGAGCTTTTATCCCATTTTTCTTCTTTGGATCCCATTAACATTCCACTCGAATGATGCCATTGACCACCTTGTCATGTGATCTATTCGGTAATATAATTGGTAGGTTCTAGAATCTATCTACATTAATACATACTGGCAATTAATTTATAAACCCAAGATAGAATTGATGGTCACTTAACCAACAAAAGCAATGAACCTTTTATATTTTTACATAGAGGCACAACAAAATTTTAGGGAAAAACAAAGGTATATACTTTACACTTTTCAAATTTAGCATCAAATTTTGGCTCCCCTTGAGACATCCTAACCCTCTTCATTGATGTTACATCCACTCTCAATTTTTAACTTTAATTAAATTTTTGTGTAACTATCTTTTAGTAAAATTGGAGTCAAGTCTCTTCTATCTCTATAAATGTTTTACCCTTTAAAACTTTGTGTTAAGTCTCAGCTTGATAATAAAATGGCAACATTGAACTTTTAACTTTAACTTGTCAGTAAGGCTCAACGGGTTCAATAGGTTCAATGTTCATCAGTCGCGCTTGAGTATTTCATTTGTGACATGTAAGTTTACAAGGAGTAAAGTGTTGAATCATTGAACTTGAACCTTTTCAGAAGTTCAATGGGTACAAGGTTCAATCAATTTCGGTCTTGTCAAGTCATTGCATCGGTCTTTGTCCTCTCTTTCTCGTCCTCATTTGGTCTTGATCTTAAAAATAAGTAACAAGTGGCCTAAGTGAATTTAAAATTTGAACTTCTTGTACAAGTTCATTTGGTTCAATGGTTCAATCGTTCAGTAGTCATTAAAGTGTAAAGAAGAAAATAAAGGTATATTTAGAAAGGGAATAGATGCTAAAAGAGAATATTTGGGGCATCTTTTGAAATATGAACTTTTATGTTTCCAAAAAGGTAAGGTAATGATTGATTGATAAGCTTGAATACAAAAGTGACATATAGTTAATTCTAACATCAGATGAAGTGTCTCATTGCATTAATTTGGTATGAATGAAAATATTAAGTAATTATTCTCTGAGATTTTATCCTCTTTAAGAAGTGATTAAAGGCTTATTTGGTGATTGAAAAGCCACAAATTTAGCAAACAAAGGAGACAATACAGGAGGTAAAAGGGATTTTCTCTAGTTCTAGATTTGTAGAAGTTTTGAACTGGTAAAGGCGAGTTCAAACATTCCTATTTCTACTACTAATTCAAAGTGCTTGTATTGTTTGAGAAATTTAGTTGTTTGTTTAATTTATTTGAAATTGCCATCATGAGGACCGCTTTTCAAAATTTTGAAAATGAATCTAGTTTGGTTTGTTTGTCTCCTAAGCTCAGAGATACATCCCTAGTCTATTATAATTTAAAATATTTTAAGGAAAGACCTAGCAACCATAAAGAATCCTCCTCTATGGAAAAAATGTAGAAAATGGTCTTGTTTGAGCCGCAACTTTCCCTACGGTCGTACTGTGCCTTGAGATAGTCTTTAAATGAATGAATATGTATGATTCACAAAATATATGCATTATGAAAGAGAATGGATATGTCTTGGTTCCAATTAATAGGGAAACTATTATATGTGTTACGAAAATCCTTCAGAAGGAAACCTACTCAGACTTCACCACCGCATTGTCCATAAGTCATTTTTAAGAAAATAAGTCACAATATAGGAGTGTTATAGCCAAAAGTTGGTTATTGAAGTTTCAAAAGGGAATTTAAAGGTTTCCTAGACCTCTTAATAGAGAACATATGAAAACACATGTAAGGGATTTGATTGTACTATTTCACAAAGTCAAAGGTACTAACCGAGCCTTCTTTTTCCAAGATTAGATATACTTCTTCATTCAAATTATTCTGCATGGTACATAATATTTAGATTGGGGAGAGATAATTATTGAGATCCTTCATGATCAATTGAGCTATAAACATCTGAGTAATCAGGGTTTCTTTATGTCTTCCTATCTATTCTATTTCCCTACTTGTACAAGAAATTGGGTACGCATCCCTCATGAGCCCTTCCCTGAAGATATCAGGATATATGAGTAGTACCCTCTCTTAAAAGGGAGAGGTGATGTGAAAATTATAGAAGAGTCAATGATGTCTTCACTGTCAAGTTAATACATGAATTGACATGAAACTTGGATAGGAGAATTTCTGAGGAAGTTATGCAACTAGTGAATACATATGAAATATTCTTTATTTAGTTTCCACATTTTACTTATATCAAATTTTGAGGATTTGAAGGTGAGACAATGAAGTTGCATAGGCATGCCCTTGATTGCTTTGTATTGGTTGAATTATGTAGACAGTTATCTCATGTGAGTGAAAAATTTCCACCAAAGAAAGATGCAAGAATCTCTTTTCCCATTGAACTTGGGTTTTGTGAATGTAAGTCTGTCTCAGATGCCCTGAATCTAGAAGTTGATTTGAAGAAATTTAACTTCCAATAATATAAGGAAAAGTCTAACTTTGATAATAGAGGCTTCACCAGAGAACACCTACACTTAGGAGGGTAGGTCCTACCCAAGCCACATATTGAGGAATTTTGGGAAAATTAATCAGATGAAGTAAAAGTGAGAAAAAGGAAATGGAGCAGGTTTTATTTACAACAGATTGTTACCTTGGGTCTGAAGATGGATATCATTGGTGTGAAGGAATACATGGAGACCATAATGGATCCATAATATGAACAAATCAAGATGCAAGAAGTCCTAGAGGTAGATTGGTTTGAGACAAAGAAACATCAAATTGAGTGGAGGTTGTTTCATATGATAAGAAGAACAAAAGAGTGTCTTAGGGAACATAATTTGGGGAAATTCCAATTCAATGAACAATAAGAGTTAGAAATGGATTGTGAACCTTCATCCCCTATTTATTTTTCTAATGAGAGTAGTTAAACTTGTGATGGAGGTACAACTAAAAAGAAAGCTAGGAGGTCTATTACTAGCAGGAAGCCAAAAAACATTGTAGTGGTTAGCTCACTTTTCCAAACCACTGGGTCAAGGACCAAAAGAAGAAGGAAAGGGGAAATTTCCAAAAAGGAGGTGATATATTTGGATTGAGGTGAAGAGATTGATAGGAAGAGGGTTGGACAAATTATTAGTTCTCCTAAATTAGATGCAGAACAACCAATCTACAGGCTTAGAGGTGCTCGCTCAACCTTAGTCATGATGCCACATTCTCTCTGATTTGGGATTTAGTTTTAGAACAATTTTTTTATTTTAAGTTAATATCAATTAGTTTCAAAAACTATATCCTACCATGGGGTGGAGTTAATTGAACTCTAAGGTGTTAAGTTAGTTTTTGGCATAAACCATATATATGTAATTGAAGGACATTGAAAAGGTCTGAATCTTTTTTTTATTCAATAGATTATAAGTAGTTATTATGATATTTTGAAAGAAAATTTTATCTGTGAATGAAAAAGGAATATAATTTTTGGGAGGTTTAGATTAATGTATCTAAATTTATGAGTAGGGAATTTCTATGTGAATTTTTCTCTCAGTTGTCAAATCTTATTTTTACATTGGACTATATATATATATGCTTCATAATCTATTTTATGGTCTATTGAAAATGGAATAGATATGTTATATTTATGGTGAATAGAATCTGTGTATTCTAAAAGTAAATAATTCATAAATAAATGAATATTGCATTCATTGCATATTGACAAATGAATATTAGAAAGCCTTACATACTTTCTGGTTAAAAGTATATTTGAATGTTAGTTTAGTTATCATTAATTAAAAAATATTACAAGAGAGTTGTACCTTTCAAATTTAGAGGGAAATTATTTATAATTTACCCAACTATTGACAATATATTTGTGCTTAAACTAAAGGGCTAGAGTCAGAATCATAATATTTATCAAAGGAAAATTCTGTTAGCCAACATTTGGAAAGATCTTGAGGTTGATATCTTGAGTCCTCGTGAGAATAATTTTAAGTTTCCTTGCAACAAATTTTAAATGGTTTTCTTTCAAGATATTGTCATTGCAATAGTTTAGAGTATCACTCAAACAAAACACCTTATCTAAAGTATCAACTTGGCAAGACTCCTCTATCTTTTTCTTATGTAGTGGTAAATGAAGTGAAATTAATAATATTATGAAGATAATTCTAGAAAGAATTACAGGATCTATTAGAACAATGTTGACCCAAAAATATGTAGATTCAATTATCTATTAACAATAGAAAAAATAAGGTATCATACAACATTAGATCCAAAACCTCTCATATCAAATATACCAAAAAACCTATATTGAACCCAACAAAAGTACCAAAATGGATCTAAAAGTATTTCCATCTAGAAATCCATTCAAGAAGTAGTCTTCCACAAATTCCGACTCATATGTTTTAATTAAATTTAAAATTTCAAAAGTTATACATGTAAAGTTGAATATATTGACACTTTGAAAAATAAAATGATACATGATAAAAAAAAAATTCAAGTTTAAATATATGAATATTAAATTAAAAAATATGAATTCACAGCACGCATTTAGGTATTTCCCACTCGCTTCAAGTTGACACATGACCAATTCCACAACTTATACACAATAAACTAGGGAGGTAATATGACAGCTTCCATGTCATCAAAAGACCAACTCCACATCTTGCACACATGCAACTAGATTATTAAAACTAGAGTCTTAATCTCCATCTTATTGTGTTTCCATTTTATCCCATAAAGAAAACAACACATAGAGCTTCCACTCAAAAAAGCATTAATAACAGAAGGAAACCAATACCAAAACAATGACTCTAATATCAAGTGAAAGGAACTATTTAAACACAACATCACTCATAACAAAAACTTG
The DNA here is from genome assembly GCA_018584345.1 of Thuja plicata. Taxonomy (NCBI): domain Eukaryota; kingdom Viridiplantae; phylum Streptophyta; class Pinopsida; order Cupressales; family Cupressaceae; genus Thuja; species Thuja plicata. The sequence goes on along the minus strand of MU225585.1, from coordinate 1,170,593 downwards.
GAATGAAGCCTTGATACACAATGAAAGGTAACTAAATTTGTAAATGCTATCCAAATAGCTCCACAAATAATAAGAAGAAATGAAAAAATATTTGTACATAAATATATATTAAGAAATAACAAAAACACATCACACAAGATATATATTGAGAAACCATTAAAAAAAAAAAAAATCCTTTAAAGTATACTCAATATATTGGATTGCATAGTTACAATATATTATTAAAGTTTTTATGTTTCATAAAGAGATAGAGATGATATTTAAGTATTAATTTATGGAGTTAATTCAACAATAATATTCACATATCTAACACATTCTCTCCAACTCATAAACAAGAGAACACCATAATACCATCTTCCTACTCACTTCATGAAAGAAAGTTCAGGTAGCGTAGAAATTTCCTACACTAATCTTGAGAGGAGGGTAATGAAAAAACTTTTCAAATCTTTACAATAGTTAAAAAAATAAACATAAACAACATGCATACAATAACATAGTGATTTTTGTAGGGAAAGCCCTTTTTGGAGGAAAAACCCCACACTACAAAATTTATCCAATATATTAAAAAAATAATAATAACATATTACAATATACTTGTAGAGAAAGCTACCCACAAGAGTATCACTTGCTAGAGGACCAAAGAAAAATCAATATCTATCAAGAATTCCCAATACTCAACTATAAAATGATTCCCTCATAGAATAGGATTATCTTATAGGTAAGAAAAGAACACATAATATCCATTGTTATATTTGTGACCTAATGTCAAATGGTCAAGACTTTCAATGATAAACATAAAATTTGGATTTTGGGAGTGTTGTCTCCGAACTCCATCAGGTCATGTGTCGGGCCTTGAATCCCCAATTGGGGGGTGTATCCCCTAGATCTTAAAATAAGGAACCCCTCTTACAACCCTGTGCACTCATTTATCAATAGTAACCTTTTTACAATCACAAGGTTGATACACCATTTTCTTAAAACTTTATACAATCAATGCATACATCTTATATTTTGAAAAGTCTAAAAATATAAACCAAAGATAGTTTCCAATAACATGTCACTTAATAATGAACAAATTTTTTTTCCAAATCAAGAAAAAAATAATGAGAGTGTCTAAGATTTTAGCAATATGAACATGTGCAACAATCAACAATCTTTCTTGGGGCTTTAGTCAATTTCTAATTCTCTCCTAAAGCCAATTTAAGGGTGGGTAGAGTGTATGAGATATATGAACTATAAATAAACATAAAATGCTCAAAGAAAGAGCACAAGTATACAATTAGGAGGTTCAAGTCTAAAAATAAGATGTAAACTTAAAAGTTGCATAAATCTAAAGGAAGGTATAAATAAGCACCAAGCACTAAAAGAAAAATATATCAATTAAGTTCAAGTATATAGTAAAGTTGGTTTGAGCCTAAAAATAAGATATAAACTCAAAAAATTCATAGATCTAAAATATTAATGCAATGAAAAACCTTAGAAAGAATTAGAGGAATTAATTAAATATATAGGGGAACATAATCTTTTCGTAAGGGGTAAGTGCACCAAGATAGTGTGTAAAAAGGGGGGTATAAGTGGCCATTTTTTTTTCTAAAATTAGGTAAACCTTATAACTTGAAAGAGAAATTTGAGAGTTATGCACTCAAAATTAGAAGATGTGCAAAGATCAAGAATTATATTACTCTAAATCTAGTTTCTAAACTACTAAAATTTTCAAAAAAATAGTTAATATTAAGAGGGTCAAATCATTTGCGCACGAAAAACTATTGCTGATTTTTTTCAAAAAAATATAACATAGTGTCTAGCATGCACATCGAAAAAGATATAGTTAGATTTAGTATTTTGAAAAAACCTTTGGTAGAAAGATAGCTAGGAGTGAGAGATAGAACTTGTGTATTTTTTTGTTGAGTACATTGTTTTTTTTTTGAAGTGGGCACATCTTGGAAATAAGGTGCATGTTCGTGCACGATACATAGCTTGCACCAAAATAATAAAAAATGCAATTTTTTTTTAAAGTGTAAAGAATCAAGTGGACAACAATAATATATATATATATATATATATATACATTAAAATTTGGTTAAGTAAATAAAATATTATTAAGAAAATAGTGCATGTATGTCTCTTAGAAATATGAAGACACTGGTAAAGAAAAATAAAATTTAATATGTTAATATTGTCCAAAAATAGAAAAAAATATATGACTAATTAGAAATCTTAGAAGACATGTGAAATTATGGTGGTAATTTACAAATACCCAATTTATGCCGTGTAAACCTAATGACAAGGAAGTTGAAAAACAAGTCTGGAAGACCAAAAGACATGAAAAAATAGGGAAACAAAGGGAAATGAAGCTCCCAAGCCCCATGGTCGTTATCCAAGCCTATTATATAAGCATGATGCAGTTATATTTTCAAACATTTAAAAAATCAATCAGGTTTTTTAAAATTTTACATATATGCTTTTAATTCTTAAAAATCAGATTGGGTTTTTAAACACTAAAAAACCCGAACAAATTTTTAAGAATTAAAAACATATGTATGTAAATTTGATGTGCACTACACATATGTATATAGTTACATATATAATATGTATATATGTATACATACATACATACATACATATGTATGTATGTCACAATATCTAGATGTATATATATATATATATATATATATATATATATGTATGTACTCATTAAACAATACTATGACCCTTTAGATCCATTTATGACACCTATAACCCCTTAAGATATCCTATGATACCTTAAAAATACATCTAAGGGCACCTTAGGACCAACTATGACAACTAGAGCCCCTTAAGACATCTTAGGAGCCATTAGTGTATGCTAGGACCTCTTAAGACACATAGGACCCCTTAGCACCCCTTAATACTCCTATGATCCATTAAAGTATCCTAGGACACATTAATACATGTACGAGGAGACCTTAGGATCCCTTAAGATATCTATGACCCCTTAAGACATCCTAGGACCCATTGATGTATCTTATGCACCTTTAGGTACACTTATGACACCTATGACCTCTTAAAAAATCCTAAGACCCATTAATACATATCCTAAGACCCTTTTGGACCACTTAAGATGCCTAGGAATTCTTAATACAACCTAGGATCCATTAATGACCCTATTTACCCTGTATCTCTACCTCATGTCTCTCACCCTCTCCCCCTTCTCCCACTCTCTCTCTAACTTGTTCCCACACATGATTACTGCTCCCTTCTCTCTCATCTCCCCTCTTCCTTCCCCCATCACCATATTCATCTCTCTCTCTCTCTCTCTAGGTTTGATTACTGAGAGGAGAGGGGTGAATCAATAATCAACAAATTCACAATTTCAACCTCATTAAACTTTATGCACCAAAACATTCAACAGTAACTAACATAGGTAATAAATTTCAATGAATACATCCAAAATTAATTAGTCATACCATGTAAACACCATATTTATCTCATGGAAAACCAAATGGGAAAAAACTACGGTGTGAGTTGGTACTCACAAAATCTGTACTCCTATGAAATAGGCTCTGTTAGGAGCTTACCCTATTAAAGGTTACAAAAGTACTGTTAGGTTCCACCCAGTTAAGGGATTTGCCTTTAGATTTGTTAGGATCTTTGCCCTATTAGGAGAAACCTTGTTAGAGGACTTCATAACATTCAATTTGAATGCCACCTTGTTAGAGGATGTACAAAAAGGATCTGTTAGAATCCACCCTGCTAAGAGATTTCATTGTTACAATTGTTAGAGAGCAACATATAAACCAATCTATGAAATTTCACTAACTCTACATGATTAGATCCAATTAAGCTATGAGAATATTCTCCACACACTATACTCTTCCTTGGCTTGATCACACTTGATTCCTTCACTTTCTCTTTCACCGAATCCTTCTATAATTTGCAATCAGTAAATAACTTCTTCTGCAACTTTCTAATATATAGATTTTATTCCACTGAATTAAAACAAACCCTAGATTTAAGATACGAATGATCCATATCAAGTTAGGTAAGATATAATGTATCTAACAAATCATAAAATGTTTTTCTCTGACCGCTTCAACTTCCTTATGGATTCCACCTTGGAAATTAAACCATCTTCAAAACTTGCTTTGACCAAAAAGAAACTTCTTGAAGAATCCACCTCAAACGCATACCTCGAGCATTGTGATGTCAAGTATGTTTCAAAAATCATGGAACAACCTTACTAAATTACAAAAAACATCACCAATCCTATTGTTATACCAAATTTCTTCACCAATTCACAAATCTTCATCACCTATTCAAGAACTTTGTCTTATTTACCTACTCATCCTGTTAATACCGATTCTAGTCCAACAAACTAGTTGTACCAGTCAACATTATGAGTCACGATCACAAAAATAGTATCTGACCATTGTTATCAATCATATCCTATGACTTCTCCAACAAATAATTTACCGATTTGAAATTACATTCAAATCACTTACTGACTGTCATTGACTATTTTAGCAGTTACCCAGTTTGATTTCATTCAAACATAACCAAATCAATACTTCATATCAAAAGTCATGATCATAAATTTAGCATCATAACACATGACATATTATTCCATTAGAAAAGAAACTTCATAAACATAATGGAACTCATAATTCACTTACACAATATCAGGTAACATATTTAAAACACTAAGTCAAACAGTTGACATCAATGGAAACCTAATAAATGATTCACCTATCATCAAATATATACCAATATTCATCAATGCAACACTTAGCATCACTGCATCAATTATGATAACAATCTCCCCCTTTGGCATTGATGGAAACACTCTTCTCTTCACCTAACTTCTATTTTCTAATTGATATTGGCCTACTAAACTTGTACAAAATGTTTCCACTTTTGTCTATACCTCGAATCTTCCTTCATATACTCCCCCTTTCATTGTTCTTCTCTTTTGCATACATATTCTCCTCGTGTTGTCAATTGTAAGTATTCTCCCCCTTTGACATCAATTCTAAATTTGTCAAATCCTTCAGTCATCTATGTTCCTTGATTGTTCTTTCCTCATCATCATATTACACCATCATACTAAGACTTCTCCCCTATGGATTAGTCCACCATTACATCAATCCATACATATGATATTGTGATATACACATATGAACTGATGTAGTCAACATCATTCTCTAATTCACCTAAGATAGGGGAATAACCCCTACTCTACCTATGAGATACTCAAAGGTATCCTTTGGTAATGACTTGGTGAATATATCAACAACTTGTTCTTTAGTAGGCACATAGTCAAGCCTTACCTCATTCTCTTGTACTTGTTCTCTTAGAAAATGATATTTTATTGCAATGTGCTTTTTATTCGAGTGCATTATTGGATTCTTGGAAATATTTATTGCACTAGTGTTATCACAATAGATAAGAACCAGTTCTATGACCTTCTCATGAATTCCTTCAAGATTTTTCTTTATACACATTACTTGTTGAAAGTTGAGAGAAGCAGCAACATATTCTTCCTCTGCAATAGATAGAGAAATACAATTCTATTTCTTACTAGTCCAAGAGACTAATCTTTCACCAAGAAAGAATGCTCTACCACTTGTTCTTTTCCTATCATCAACATTTCCTACCCAATATACATCAGTAAACACATTCAAAGAAAAAATTCCATCCTTACCATCCCAGAATCCATAATCTTCAGTCCCTTTGAGATATCTAAAGATCATCTTCACTGTAATCATATGTGATTCCTTTGGATTTGAGGAAAACCATGCAACAATTCCAATAGCATGTGCAATATCCGGTCTACTGTGAACAACATACTACAATTTACCAATCATGGATCTATATAGAGTTTAATTTACCTATTTGGATTCATCCTCAGATAGTTTTCATCCCATGACCATACGTGTTCCCAATATTTTTGAGTCACTCATGCCAAATATTTTTCAGAATATCCTTCACATACTTTGATTTATTGATGTATATTCCTCTCTTTATATATTGTACTTCGAGACCAATAAAGAATTTGATCTCTCCTATCATAGACATTTAAAATTACTTCCTCATTTATTTTTCAAATGACCTACTCAATGCTTCATTTCCACCAAAATTTATATCATCAACAAAAATTTCAACAATCAATATTCTGTCTTCACTTTAAGATTTTAGATATACATTACTATTGTCACTAGTTCTTGTGAAACAATTTTGAATAATATAAGCATGTAGCCTTTCATACCAAGCTCTTGGAGCTTTTTTAAATTCATACAATTCTTTATGTAATTTACATACCATGTCTTTATCTTTTTCAGTAGCAAAACCTTCAGGATGTTCAATGTATACTTCTTCTTCTAACAAACCATTCAGAAAAGAAGATTTTACATCCATTTGATAGGCCTTAAAACCTTCATATGTAGCATAAGCCAAAATTATCCTTACACCTTCAATTCTAGAAACAGGTGCAAAGGTATCACCATACTCTACTCCTTGTGCATACCCTTTGCAAACTAGTCTTGCCTTGTTTCTGATCACTTCTCCTTTCTCATTCAACTTATTCCTAAAAAATCCATTTTGTACCTATAACATTCTTGTCAGTAGGTCTAGGAAATAAAGTCCATGTATTATTCTTCTCTATTCGATATAATTCCTCTTTCATAGCCTTGATCCAATCATCATCTTCCAAAGCATTTTTAACAGTTTTAGGTTCTAATTCAGATAGTAAACAAGTGCTTTCTCTTACCTTACTCCTTGTCAACACTCCAACATTTTTATCACCAATAATTTGATCTTGAGTGTGATTAAGTTTCACATACCTTGGGAGTATCAGTTAATTTCTTTGGTTACCTTCATCATCATTAACTGGTTAAGGATCGTTCACTGGTTGAGGATCGTTAACCAGTTGAGTCACCCATGGTACTGTATCTGGCTCCACCGGTTGAACATAAACAATCCTATCATAATCTTCTGGTTCCTTCTTACTATCTTCCTCATCATTTTTAGAAAATTAATCAATTCTAACATTTGCACTTTCAACCATCTTGTTAGTATGATTGATCAAACACTTATATAATTTACTTCTAGTAGAATAGCCTTGAAATATTCCTTTGTCACTCTTAGAATCAAATTTACCATTTTGTTCATTCTTCTTTATGTAACATTTACTTCCAAAGATTTTGAAATAACTCACACTAGGAGTATGACCATACCATAGCTCATAAGGTGGTTTGATTGTACCTTTCTTAAGTTGTACTCGGTTTAAAGTATAGACAATTGTACTTACAACTTCTCTCCAAAATATTTGAGCCACTCCTTTTTGTATCAAAAGTGTTATTGCATAGTCAATTATGGATCTATTCCTTCTCTCTTCAATTCCATTTTGCTAAGATGTCCTTGGTGCTGATATTTGTCTATTGATCCCATGTTCTTCACAAAATGTTGTGAGCTCATGTGAAGTAAATTCACCTCCTCTGTTAGATCTAAGACACTTGAGTGCTTTCCCTATTTCTTTTTCAACTCTTTCTTTATACACCTTAAACATGTAGAATGCATCATATTTATCCTTTTGAAACATAACATACATTATTCTTGAGTAATCATAAAAAAAAAAGATAAATTACTTATCTCCATAGTAGCTTTTAGTTATCATAGGTCCACACAAATCAATGTGTACAAGGTCAAGAATGCTCTGAGATGAATAAAATTTACTAGTAAAACTAGAACTAGGAAGCTTTCCCAACCGACATTCCTTACACATAACATTAATAGGCTTAGCTAAAATAGGCAAACCTCTAACACATATTTTCTTTCTAATCTTTACCATATTATCAAAGTTAACATGCCACAACCAGTAGTCAACTTTATCAAACAAGCAATGTTTATTAGTGTAGACGTCCAAAATCGTCCTTATATTAATTTAATTAATATTTCCATAACATTATAGTTAATTTTAATTAATTATATTTGTTATATTCTTCTATCTATTTAATTAAATTTATTTAATTAAATATGA